>NW_023613293.1:0-52565 GCF_013339725.1 Rhipicephalus microplus
CACGGTTTCAAACTGCACACCATATTAAATTTTTTTACCAACTAAAATGCTGTTCTTCATGACAAATCCATATGGACCTAATTGCAGTTTTGTGCAACAAACAGTAGTAGATGGCCATTTTCACCTACATTACCCCTCCTCCGTTCTGCAAAAGTGAGCTGTTATAAACGAGTTATTCTCTTGCAGCTGACAAAACACCGCATTGTAAAAACTGGAGAGTATCCCAACAAATCCTACTGAGAACTGCGCAGTTGCATTGTGGGGCTGAAGCATGTGGACATTTTGTGCCATCGAGCAAGCTTTTGTTATTGTTATGAGACCCAGCAACACATAGTGCTGGGATTGTTGACATAGTTCCTTAGAAGTCAGAGTGGGTTAAAAGCCAGTGTGAGATGCCTCAACTGCTGAAGTTGAGGCATCTCCGTGATGGTGCAGACGAAAAATTGAGGGGGCGGCGGCAACGCATGAGCGATGTGCTCAAACAACTCTCTTCTGTTTCAACAGGTGATTCTCATCTGCGCTTCCTTCCATGGAAACGCATAGAGCATGCGCCTGGGCGACCCGGCTGCTGCGGTTGATTCTGCCAAATTGATTGATTGATTGATTGATATGTGGGGTTTAACGCCCCAAAACCACTATATGATTATGAGAGACGCCGTAGTGGAGGGCTCCGGAGATTCTGCCAAATTGGAACTTCACCCGTTTATCATCGACAACCTCGACATCAGGAACCAAGGTGGAACAGCGCCGTGGCAAGACCGTATAAAGCAAGCACCCTCGCCGGCAACATCCAGTGGGCACGGCGGCAACGCATGGGCGATGTCCTCAAACAACTTCTTCTGTTTCAACAGGTGATTCTCATCTGCGCTTCCTTCCATGGGAACGCATGGAGCATGCGCCTGGGCGACCCGGCTGATGCGGTTGATTCTGCCAAATTGGAACTTCACCCGTTTATCATCGACAACCTCGACATCAGGAACCAAGGTGAAACAGCACCGTGGCAAGACCGTATAAAGCAAGCACCCTCGTCGGCAACATCCAGTGGGCACGGCGGCAACGCATGGGCGATGTGCTCAAACAACTTTCTTCTGTTTCAACAGGTGATTCTCATCTGCGCTTGCTTCCGTGGGAATGCATGGAGCATGCGCCTGGGCGACCCGGCTGCTGCGGTTGATTCTGCCAAATTGGAACTTCACCCGTTTATCATCGACAACCCCGACATCAGGAACCAATGTGGAACAGCGCCGTGGCAAGACCGTATAAAGCAAGCACCCTCGCCGGCAACATCCAGTGGGCACGGCGGCAACGCATGGACGATGTGCTCAAACAACTTTCTTCTGTTTCAACAGGTTAGTTCATACCCGTCTTATAAGGGCGACAATCGCTTTCTCGTAGTGCTGCCGTGACCCACGGGTGGTGTATTCTGCTTTTTCATCACTGTGTTTGCTGTTGTCGAGTGACGTTGAGACGAACCCTGGATTCCGATATAAAAGTACTTGTACAAGGGTTGTGTGATGGCCAAAAGATAATTCAGACCAACCTAAGCGGCCTTAGCGACAGGCTTAAGGCCCTGGAAGACATTGTACAGCTTGTTAGGGACCAAGCGGGAAGTCTTGCTGAACTAAAAGACACAACTGAGAGGTTGAATTCAGCTTTGGAAAAGCAACCGGAAAAACTTGTTGCTTTAGAGGACAGAATGCGGTGAAACAATCTCATGGTGTTTGGTATACCGGAGACTGAAAATGAAACTTCCGAAGAACTTGAAAAAAAAGGTAGTTGTAGAAGTATTGAAGAAAAAGCTCGGTGTTAATGTGAAAACGATAGAGCCGATGCACAGAGCCGGAAGGCCACATCACAACAAATCCGCAGAAGAGCCCTTAAGGCCTCGGCCAGTAATACTGAAGTTTTATGATTATAAGGAAAAAGAAAAGGTTTTCAATAGCTGCGGAAAACTAAAAGGGAGTGGTATTTCGGTTAGCGACGACTATTCAAAAGAGACACTGAATTAAGCGCAAGCTGCTCTGGAAGTCTGCGTTGAAAGAAAAAAACGAAGGCTCGCGCGTGCGCTTGAACCGAGACATGCTTACTGTAGATAACGTCTACGTATAGGATTATTCTAATATTAGCCGTGTCAGGATCCGGCAGTTGCCGAAAACCAAAGGTGCGCCGCCAAAGGATACACCAAGAGATAGTGGCCAGTGAAATACCGTCATCCAGGATAGAGATTTTTGACTTATAAACCTTAATGCTCGAAGTCTCGTGAATAAAGTCGGTGATTTAGAACATGTGCTCGCTAGTTATGACCCTCACGTGAATATTGTTACCGAAACGTGGCTGCGACCAGAAATACAAGATTACGAGTTAATTCCTCCAGGTTTTAAGATAATACGTATTGATAGAGAAAATAGAGGAGGAAGAGTTGCAATCATAATAAAGGAAAGTATTGAATTCGTAACCATGAATGGTATCCCTAATCACGAGAGCGCTTGGTGCCAAGTAAAATTAGGAACCAATTTAGTCGTAATAGGAGCAATCTATAGATCCCCTAACACATCAATTGAATACTTAGAGGTGATTCAGCACTATGTAGAACCACAGAAGACTCGAAACAAGTGGTTAATAATTGCCGGTGATTTTAACTTGCCTGGGATTGATTGGAAATCACTTACCATAGAGTCGCGGGAACGAGCTGACTGTGAAGTGCTGCTTGACATTGCTTTCGCTAACGATTTAACGCAGTTGGTACAGGAAGGCACTCGCAAAACGGGAACAGCGCAGGCTATATTGGATCTAGTATTTCTTGATGGACGGTTTGAAGATTATTAGGTAGCAGTAGAAAATGACATATCGCACCATCAACTAGTATTTGTACAAATTCAAGCCGACGTTCCTGCATCAAATGTTAAAGAATGTATTGCGCATGTCCCCAATTTTGATAAAGCTTATGATACGAGGATCATTGACTACTTATCGTTTCATCTAGACAGCCTGAGCCCTGATGATGACGTCAATTCTTTGTGAACAAAATTCAAAACCATTATCTTTCACTGTGTAAATTCATTCGTACCATTAAGAAAAAAGAGAAAGAATAGGCGTAATCCCTGGATAACGCGAGAGATAGTTCGTCTGAAGCGAAAAATAGGACGGCAAAGGAAAGTCAAAAATCATGAAAACATCAAACTTATCTTCACAGTTGCGTACAACGCTGAGGCAAGAAAAACAGAAATATTACAAGAAACACTAACGAACTTCATGGTGTCTTCCCCGCAAAAGTTTTGGCGTCATTGTCACAAACCCCTTGAAGCCATTACAGCATTGTTGTTGACGACGAAATCATAACCGACTGTTAGAAAATTGCGTCTTACCATAATAAGTTCTTCCAGTCTGTCTTTTCAAATGATTCCGAATGTAGTGCTTCTACTACAGCAACATCATTCTCCCATATGTCTGACATGCCAGAAGTACGCATTAGCTATGAAGGAATACTATCGCTCCTGCTAAACATTAAAGAACATAAATCTGTTGGTCCGGATGGGGTTCCAAACGCTTTCTTCCGTAGATACGCTGAATGGGCTGCCTGATACTTGGAAATAATCTTTAATGCCCCCTCGCAACAAAAACGGGTCCCAGCCGACTGGCTTGTAGCAAAAGTGGTCCCGGTACACAAAACCGGTGACAAGCAGAATATCGAAAATTACCGGCCAATCTTCTTAACCTGCGTCTGCTGCAAACTCCTTGAACATGTTATATCCAAAGCTATATATCAGTACCTAGAAAATGCAAAACTACTACATCCTAACCAACACGGCGTCCGACAAAAGCTATCAACCGTAACGCAGCTTCTTGAGACCATCCAAGACTTTTCAAAAGCAATAGATAAGGAAAGACAGGTTGATGCAATATGCCTTGATTTCGCAAAAGCCTTCGATAGGGTTCCTCATAACGAATTAATTAAGAAATTGAAGCAGATTGGCATACATAACGATGTAGTAGAATGGGTCAGGTCATATCTGACATGTAGGACGCAGTATGTGGACATAAACGGCTACAAGTGTGATCGTATACACGTAACATCTGGAGTCCCTCAAGGGTCCGTACTCGAACCGGTGTTATTTCTCGTTTATATTAAGGATATTTGTTCCGACATTAATCAAAATATTACTGTTAGACTGTTCGCCGATGATTGTTTAAATATTGAGAAATATGTAACCATAGGGATCAAAAAATACTGAGCGATGCCTTGGCATCTATCGAGAAATGGTGCGAACCATGGAAAATGCAAATAAATAAAGAAAAAACGGTTGTTTTGCGAGTTACAAACAAAGTAAAGCACGTCAAAAATTTCGAGTATCAACTTAGTTCCACTGCGTTAGCTACCGTTAACAGATGTAAATACTTAGGAGTAACAATATCTGAAGACCTGAACTGGACCCAACATATCAGTAATATTTGCTCTACTGCTGAAAAGAAGTTATGGTTCTTACGTCGCAAATTAAAACTGGCTCAAGCCCTCGTAAAGTTAACAGCGTACTTAACAATAGTAAGGCCTACACTGGAATACGCAAGCATCATATGGGACCCCTATCAAAAAGGATTAATTAAAAACGTCGAGCGGGTACAAAGAAGGGCGGCTAGATTTATTCTTTCAAAATATTCTCGTAAAGATTCTGTAACACAGATGCTGCAAGAATTACATTTACAGCCCCTCGTGGACCGCCGTCGCATAGCCAGACTTAAATTCTTGTTCCTGCTTTCCCAAAATACATTTAACTTTGATGGAGAGCAGTACCTAATTCCCCGTCAAGTGCGGAGCCTACGAAGTGACCACCTCGGAAAATATCTAGTTCCTCAATGTCGTGTGAACACATATGCATACTCTTTTTCCCTAGAACAATAAAAGATTGGAATGTATTACCCAATGCTATACGTGATTCTGAAACTGCAGAACATTTTGACAACAATGTTACGAAATATTTTCTAAGTGAGTCTTCGTAAACGGTGATTGCTGTTTTTGGTGTGTGTGCCTGTCATCTTTTGACTATGAATCTATTTGCTGTAACTTGTCTCATGTACGTTGTAGGATGTAATAGTGGAAAGTGTATTTTGTGATGTATGTGATGTAGCATGTAAGTCGTAGAACGTAGTATAGTGATGTATTCCTTTTGTATCGGCTATGCATTTCTTTTTTACGCATGACATGACGGTTGTTATGTCAGTTTTCTACCCCACCCCTGTAACGGCCCAATCGGCCAACAGTACCTGGAAATAAATAAATAAATAAATAAAATAAATAAATTGCTGCAGACATTTCATACTACTCAGAGAAAACAATGGAAGGCATGGCACCAAGACACCATACCATTTACGAGTTTGCAAGGCATACAATCTTTGCAGGTCAACTGCACCAAGGCGGATGAACTGTAAACAAGAGAGCCACAAGGTGCTACCAAGTGTCAGGCTGTACGGCCCGAAAATTGAACTCAAGAAAGTGAGCGCATAGTGTGAACTGTAGGTGACTGCGTCTGTTTGTATAATCACAGCAAGGTCGACAGCTAGGCTAGTTGGTACAGTTCCATTTTGGTTATAGCGATGGAAAAAACAGGACGAAGTGGACACACATCGCAAATAAGCTGATTGTACAAGTTGAGCGAGACGGGTTCAGCAAGAGTTTCATGCCACGCCTTGAGTTTAGGCTGCCACCGAACAATGTATTTCGCCTTTCTTATCTAGTTACACCTGTACATCCACAAACTGACCTCCCAAGCAAATAGGTATTCTAAGGGTGTCGTACTGGCAATTTTGATCATAAAGGAGTCTGACCAGATAGAATTTATCTGCCACGAACTGCAAGCCGGTTGCAGAAAGGAGTCAGCCGCTATTAAGAAATTTGATCTTGATTGAGAAATTTGATCTTGATTGCAATCAATAGTGCAATATGCACTACAGGTATCATCTGAGTGGGCGCTGGGCAGCCATTGACGCCCATCGGCAAAGCAAAATTTATTCGCGCCAATACTTAATACACTTGAATGTGGTGCAGACAGGTCAGAAAATTTTTAAACTAAACACTACGCAATACGTTAAATAATTAAGCAGCTGTATCAGATGAAGCAGATGAGAGACTAAAAATTTATTATTAGTTGAAGGATCAGTCCAGTGCCAATGTCAACACAATATACTTGTCATCAGTGTACCTGTTCAGGCCGTGTTCAGGCCGTGTCATCATCGGCAATTGTCATTTTTGTGGTTTTACGTGCCCAAACAACGATATGATAGTGCACGCCGTAGTGGAGGGCTCCGTAAATTTTGACCATCTGGCGTTGTTTAACGTGCACTGATATTGCGCGTACTACAGTTTTTACAATTTCACCTCCACCGAAATGTGACCGCCGCGGATGGTATAGGCCTTTCGCTTTTGCCTCAGCAGCTAAACACCCTCAGCACTGCATCTCCGCAGCAGATTCGTTTTAAGCGAGAATTTGTAAATTTGGCAAGCCAAATATACAAATGCGTGAACAGAGTGCTCACGACCACAGCACTGCACACAAAACCACAGGAGGTACCGCCAAGTTTTGGAATCTGAAAAATTATTTATTTGAAGAGGCAGTGAAAATATAAATTCATAAGTACACGTTTACATCCTAAATTGAAGCCATTATTTTGAACCTGCCTTCTGTCCATTGCAGATCGATGGCTCCTCAAATGATCTCCAACCCACCCTGTCCTGCGTGAGCAAATTTCATTTTAATCCTTTATTTCTGAGTTGCTTTTTGCAGTTTTCTGCGGCCCTTCCTATCTCTCGGTATGTATTTTTTGGCTCCAATCAACAGTCTTTCCTCATGTCGTGAACTGCCCAGGTCCGCTTTGTGCTCTCTTAAGATCTTCTAGGATGTTCTAGGCTCCTGTGTGTTTCCAGATATATTTTGCTGTCATCCTATCTTTTAGAATTACGCCTACAAATTTTCAGTCAATTGCACACTCTACAGTCTTTAGCTTCTTACAGAGTTTCTGCCTCGTATGTTAGAACTGTTAGGAATGCCTATACACAAGCTGTTGTGCATTTGTGTCCCATCAAAATACACTTGTTAAGCCCGGACTAGAACCACAAGATTAAGCTCTGTAGCGCATTGTCCAACCACACCACAGCCACTGTGGTGTGGTTGCACAGCGCCTGTGCAACCACCGGGATTTTACTCACGTCTATAAGCAACAAAACACCTTAGAAGGTATATCATATAACTACATACACCATCAAATGCACTTACACTATTTACAGGAATACTTACCAGTGCCTCATACAACAAGCATGGAGGCACCTCTCGTGCTCTAATACATGTACCATAAAACTGTTATGTATGGCTGCACACCAAAGCCATGTATTTTGAAAGTATATCTATTCACTAAAAGCTTACCAACAGCTCATACAACAAGCATGGAGGCACCCCCATGCTATAACACACGTACCATCCAGCTGTTATGTACGGCTGCACACCACCACAAAGGAGGGAAACCACTGGTCATAAGTGAATGGCTGTCGTGATAAGCGTGCCAGTGGACAAGCACTCAACTTGCTTCATTATTCATAAGTCCTAGTAACCCACTATTGGTTGAGCACTTCACCATTTTGACAGTAGCTTTTAGCTTTTTCTAACTGTAGTCATGCCCTGCTGATGTGATTATTTGTGCCGACTCCACGTTTACGTCCATGAGTTGCTGTTTTAGAGCTTCCTTTTGAGCTTCAGTAGGCTTTGAAAGACTTGATGAACGTTGGGATGATCTAGGCTTCTTTGTAGAATAGAATCTGACTGGACGCTCGACTTTCTTGTTTGCTGCTTCATTAGATTGGTCTGGCATTTTTCTTTTTCTGTTGCCTTCAACAGGCTGCAAGACTGGCTCAAACAACTTACCTTCTCAACCACTTACTCCGACCCTTCGCCATCCACTATTGCTTGTTTGACAGACTCCATCTTCACTTTGAATAATGCTGCACTTGATATTTTTGTGGCTGCGTCCAGCTTCGTAATGCTTTCCATTATGTGCAATGCCTGGCTCGTTTCACTTGCTGTTTCAAGTAGGCTCTCATAGTCATTATTGTCACTGCTTGATGGTGTATTAGCAATGACGACACAGTGAATGTGCTTGCACACTGTGAAATGTATCAGGTGCGCATAGCAAGTGGACCTGTAAGTATGCACACACATTGCACATACCTTGCATCTCAAGGGACAGCAAGCGTCATCCATAATTTTCGTCACGATATAAGCGTGCCCTTTAGTAGACTGAGAAGGCACAGTCCACGTGTCATCTTCAGTTTATTTTGCACAGCCTACCATTTCAGGGCCAGACTTGCGTTACCTTTCGATTGCACTCAACTTCTTGCCCTTTGCTATTTTGATCATCTGGACTGCCCTCTTCATCAAAAATGTTATGTCAAATTCATTAGGGCAGAAATTAGTTTATCAACACGCTTATTCTTCCTTCCCTCCGACATGCTGTGCTTCAACGTCCTGTGTATACTCTCAAGGCGCATATTGGTGTTGATTCCTGCCCTAGTCCTAAAGCAGTAGGCCCACTCTTGAGGTATAACAGCATAGCTATCCTTGAAGTACTTCAGAAAATCTCTCAGTTTTGTTTCTTGAATGTCAAGAAACGACAGAAGATACTCTTCAAATTCTTGCTGGTCAAGGAACTCTAAAAGGAGTCTCAAGTTGTGGTACACGTCCGGCCTCAGCTGCTTTTCAAGGCACTCATGTATTTTCTTCTGCCAATTCCTATCCACATGCCAGGCGCAAAGAAGTTTCTGTTGAGGAGCACCCATAACTGGTGGCCATGCCTTATAAAATTGTGAGGCGTCATCAGGCATCAATCTTTTAGCCTCCACTTTTTTGCTGATGGCGAACTCAAGAGACCTGAAAAAAGCTGCTAAGTATTCCTCATTCATCTTATTGCAGATGAAATAGGCTATAGGTATACCTGATCCCACTTCATCTAGCACAAGAAGAGTGCTCAGCTCAAACTGGTACCCTATAGTTCCTTCCATGTGTTGAGTCGAGACACACAGTCCCCGTGCCCAATTCTTCCAACAACTCTTTTTGTGGCTGTGTCATCAGAGCAAGGGCAAAATCAATCGCACCAAAGTACCATTTGGGTCCACTGCACCCTGTGCCTTATACAGGAGGACGAGCGATTCAGCTTTGTCTTGCATTGCTTGCACCCACATATCTACGCTAACAGCCTCATTAGGGTGACCCTGTTCAGGAGGAGCAATGTGAAGCTGCCGCTTGATGTTATGCAGAGTTATGCGCGCTGCCAAATGTGCTGGTGTTAGCTTGCTAGCAACAGATGTTCTTATAATTTTCAATATGGTTTTCATGGGCACACCGCGTTCCAGGTGCTCCGCTATGTTGGCTTTTTCTTCGTCAGTCATCCTCAAGTGCTGAATTTCTGCTTGATGACCGCAGTGCTTCTTTTGATACCTAAAATTTATGTAGATATCTTCAGCTGCTGGACTCTGAGTGTTCTCCTGCTTTGTCACAGTGAGGAATGAAAGACATATCTTACCAAACTTGCAGGTACCCTGACTTTTCTCTCAACGTTTACCATGACCTTCTTCTGGTCTAGCCACTCCTGATCTATTACAGTAGTAGTGGGTCCTTGTTTGCCCACTGGCTAGCTTTTTGGGAGCCGTGCGACGTACAAACTGACAGTTCTCGTTGGCCTCTTCCTGAGCTTTCCATTCACCGAATTTTGTAATGCAAATAAGACACAGAATTACAGTAAAAAATTAAATCGAAGTAATGGATATGGGCTTTGCGGAGTCCTGCAAGATGGCGGGAGGGGGGCTCAAGAAAAGGAAAAGAGACAACCACCCAATTTTAGCACAAAGCCACAAAGAAATCTACATGAATTTTTTCAGAGAGGAAGCCTCTTAAATGCCAGAAAAATTGATCGCTTCACTTTGTGTTTCTGAGCATTGAGTTGTCAATGAATTCATTTTCACGAGGCCATCTGCTAGCTTCCTAGTTAGCGCAGATGATACAGTGACCGCCCCGAAAAGGCATTGGTCCCGAGTTCCAACTTGGACCAAGACAAATTTTTTGGCAAATAAGAAGCTTTCTTTCTGAGAAATACGCATGAATTTTCTCGCGGCCGTCTCACTTGTTTGACACACCAAAATTAGTATTGCAGGACGCGATTGTATGACAAACATAAACTGCAGGTGTTAATGTGAAAATATGGATGTCATGACATAAGTGCGTGATGAACATAATGATAGGTCATGCATTTTACGTACTAGAGTGTACGTTTGGCTAGAATGGTATTAAAAGGTTGTACACTGATGCGTGCATGACAAAGAAACTAAATGCCATGACATGGATGACTTCATTTGTCGAAAGACATAGAAGGCGATGTATACATCCCTTTGCTGGCTGCTTCGCATTACATCAATTGTTACAGCGCATGGGATCTGCCGAAATTATTATGTTAATAGCGCATCCATGAGTTCGGTCAGCAACGTCTCTCATATGGTATTAAAGGGTGCCTGTGACACAAATTAAGCGGGTAGTTTTCACCACTTCCTGCCGAAATATGGATTGCTCAGATATCGTTGCGCGAGTGACAACACCAAAAACAAAACATTTAGAGTTTTCATTACTGAGAAACCATATTGTTTTTGAAATACAGTGACACACACAGTAGCTATATTCATGATCGGAAGTGACGACACTGTTTGTGCATTTTGATTGGCTCAACGTAATACGTCTCACGTAATATTCTTAAGGTGCCAGATATGCCGCACAATTGAGCATGAAAAAATTAAAAAGCATTCCTTATACTTCATTGAATACAAAAGGAGTTGTTCTTTTAAATACTAACTTGAAAAGAATTAAAAAATGACGCTATGAGTGCTGCACAACAGCCACTGCGAGGCGAGTCTTCTGGTTTGCTCCTGTAAGAGGCACACAGTGATTAGATACTGACACTAACGTCAGCGGGAGAGTGAAATGCGAGATGAACGTTTCTTGTCGTCGTATGGTCGAGTTTTGAGGACTAACCTCGCTTTTAGTGCAACAATCTGCATAATCCTTTTTGAGTTCATCTGGGCTTACATTACTACGCGCATTCCAGTCTTAAAAAACGCAGTTGCAAAAGTGTCGCACGGCCCTTTTAAACATATTTTTATCTTAGTTTCTCTGTTTCCATGGGCATGTTAACTCCTGTAATCTTCGGCGAGTAAAAAAAGCTTGAGGAACAAAAGAAAAGTTTCTTTCATGCTCATGTTCTGAAGCACTCGATGTTACCACGTGATGAGTGAAGAAACTACCTATATGGTGTGTTTCCGTTGCAATAAATGTTAGTTGGTAGCAGCCCTATGTGTGTCGTTTTCGCTGTCCCGGTCTGGTGGGCTCACCTGTTTCAATAAATCATGAGTCCATCGGATATATTTGCTCTGCATTTTTTTAAGTGGTGGAGGCAGTTATACAATAAATTCTTCGCAGAATTTTTTACCTTCGTTAAATATTATGCTAATATATCTCCAGATAACATGCAGAAAGTACAGCTGAACCCACAAATTGATTAAAAAATATTTACAACACACTGTAATTCGAACTGCGCTCGAGCTTAATAAATATTTGACTCTAACGACCGAATAATATTACTTTGCGTTAAATAGAAAAGCGCATTTTCTTTTAACTTGGCTGCTTAAGCCTGTCAATTGTTCCCCGCACGAATGCTTCATAAAAACATTATTTCCTCGTTGCCTTGACGCGAAATCACCGGTGAAGCATGGCGCACCACAAGAAAGCTCAATCAAACCTCAGTCAATTCTTTCAAACATTTGCCAGAAATACGCCATCAAATGAACGATACCACTCACAAGAGCACGTGCATCTTGTCATACACCAGAAAGGCATGTGAGCTTAAAGAGAAAAACAATAAGTGACGCAAGCCGCAGAACTTCCAGTGCAATCGCGAGCGGCAATTAGACCTTCTGTGCATTCTTTTATTTTCCACGCGACAAGCACACGGAAATTACCTAGCTGGCTCAGTTATTACACGTGCAAGCGATCAAGTGCTGTACAGCCACACCACAAAAGATGATTAAAATGTACTAGAATTGCTTTTCCTAACAACTATCAACCGGTTAAAGCATGGGTCACTCTCCTTTATTGTTGAGGAACGTGCGCTGCACGCACTCGGCGACGAATTCGTGCGTCGCTATGTGGTGCCTCACATACTCTTCCAATCAAGACAGGCCAACGCCACAAACGCCGCATTTCACACCCTTATTGACTTCGGGGGCTATCTACTTTATGGGCGTCCCCGACATGCCGAAGCATGTTTTTCCTCTTGGTGAACAACATACTGCAAATCTCGCAACGACGGCTTTCGTCGTCAGTGAAAGCTTGAATACAGTTCACCTGCGTCATTCGAAAGCGGAGCGAACCATAACGGACATGGCTTCGAGCTCCTGTATTTGTAGATTTTCGTGCGGAATTGTAATCCAATTACCCACGGCATGCCATCGTTGCCCCGCGAGTAGGGAAAATGACACTAGGGACGAAATTCATCAAGCACGTGACATACTACGCACTCCGTGGCAACACGGGAGAAAGTTAGAACTAACTTAGAGAAAAAAAGTCTTCAAGTGACGTCGCATGTGAGTGACGTAGCAGTGACGTCATCTATTGTTCGCGACAGAGTCCAGACTCCGGCGAAAGCATGTCTTTTGTGACGGCTCTCATACCAGTGTTCGTGAGCGAAAACTCGACTGACTCTAGAAGCTGAGAAAACGTACTTAGCCTGTCAGCATCTCGGAGGCCACATGCAAGAGAGTAGCTAGCGCAATGTGTTTAGCATGAAACTTTATGATTTATAAAAAAGTTTTAAGTCAAGTTTTTTAGTTTTTTTTCAACTAGCTTTACGTTGTGTTTGCTCAGTTGATTAGCGATAATATACATACTTAAGGCATTGCTGCTGTCGTGGTCACCATAGTTGATAGAGGAGTACTGACACAAATTTTAGATAATTAGGAATTGTGTCTGCAAAAAGCTCGGGTATTGAGGACCCTGAAAACTACTGTTATGCTTTGGAATATGCACTACCCAAAAAATAAAAAAATAAAAACACTTTGGGTTTTGATATTGAGGGGGCAGTTTTCCTGCGGGATGCATGATGGTACCGAACGTGTGACGTGACTTGGAGACAGTGCATCACCTGTTTATGTTTCACGACATACTATAGAAGAATAATGTTCATTGCTGATGCTCACTGACAAAAAACATATATATATATATATATATATATATATATATATATATATATATATATATATATATATATATATATATATATATATATATATATGACGCTATGATGACTGGGCGACGTGGCCTGGCTCATACGCCATGTTTATTCTACTCTCACTTCTTCCACATCTACTCCTCCTAACTGTCCCTGCCTTCTTACGTCATAAAATTTCCTTCCCCCCGAAAGAAGTTGCGTCAGACGAAAAGAAGTTATAAAATGAACATGCACGACTAAAAAGTGAACACAGTCAAAGAAGGTAAGATCGTTCCATGTCCCAGGAAGTTTCCGTAAACACACTTTAGCTTCACAGGAGAGTGCAGCAGTCCGGTAAGTGCTGGAGTTCTGGTGGGCGAGGCTGACAGTTGCGTGCTGTAAAACACAAGTACACATTGAAGGTGGAAACGGCAGATGATGAAACTGCTTGTATTCTTGCAAAGAATGAACGTGGTGTGAACGCTTTGGAGAACCAGCAGCATGATTTGTGTAGGCGTCGTCCTCTTTGCCTTGATTGGTACACATGCAGTGCCACCCGTCTGTGTGTTTGTTGACCAAGATTGCTGCGGTGATTTCTGCGTCCTTCCGTAATACAGGGTGTGGTTTCGCGCCCTCTTCATCGCTTTGTGTCCTGTTGTTTGAACAGCTTTGATTGTAGACTGAATCTTGATCTCTTCTGGAGAAAACTTGTGCGTTGTTCCTTTTTACGAGATTGTCTTGAATTAGAAGACTTGTTTGTCTTAAGCCAGACATATTTAATTTGTCGTCGCTTCAATTGACCCGCTTGTAGACGCCTTTCTTCAATCCTCAAGTGTTCTTCCAAAGATTTTTCCGTTCGTAGTCGTCCCTGCTGGTGTAGCCCGTGGCGACTCAGTTGTTCTTGGGCTTGCTTCTGCTGGCATTGATGGTGTTCATGTGGAAGGAGCTGAGGTGGCAGCCGTTTTTGACCATGGCACTGATTTTCTGGGCAACTTGATGTGGTGTCCAGTAGGCAGATGGTAGTCAGTCGACTGTTATGCTGCATTTCGGGTAATGAAGGTTGTGCGCTCGAAATTACTGGAGGCTCTTCGGAGGCTCTTGTGACGCTGTTCCTAATGAACGCTTCTGGCTCTCGGCAACGTGTGCGATTTGATGCTTCCGAGCCTCCTGTGTTGTTAAGACTCCCAGGTGTCCATGCACTGGATGCTGACACAGCAGCAGGCGTAGTTTGGTCAGATTTCAGTCTGAAACGTTTGTCTTTCTGTGTAACTAACAAGTTAAGCTGTTCTGATGCATGCATCTGCACAGAAAGGCCAGAACCTGGCTGAGTATCTTCAGGGTTCCTCACCTCTATATCAACCGTAGTAAGCATGTGAGATGTGAGGTGAGCGCTGTGAGCAACTGAAGAGCCAAGCGACGGAAAAGTAGGAGGTGGTCGAAGTGCGCGAGACGGAAATTACTTTGCACAGCGTGGCGCCCTAATGCGAATGCTACGGTGCAATGATGACGTAAAGGTTGGTTTTCGATCGGGCAGTGGCAAAGCGTGGTGTGGTGGAGGTTACACTCTTCCTGCAAACAGATCTGACTGCCTTTCATTGAGAGGGTGCTTTAATTGCTCTTCTTTCAAAGGCTGATTCATTTTTGGTGTCCCAATGCGTGAGCAGTGCTTTCGACTGCGGCGACCGAGTGCGATTGTTTGTGGATGGTGGGTTATAAGTGAATCATCGTCGTAGTCGTCGTTGTACTTTTTGAACCAAACGATCATTTCTTTTTTGATCTTTTACCACTACTCGTCGTTTTGAAATATCTGGGTAAGGTAGAATTTGAAGGCCTCACTGGAGACGTAGTCGGTAAAGTTGGTGACCATCTCCCGTTCCGACCATGATGCAGCGGTAGCGTGGAGCTCCAACAGGTCAAACCAGTCCTGTACAGGTCCATCGTCCGCTGCTCCGGTGTACTTAGGGATGGGAAGGTCAGTCGATGATTCCTTCATGATGCTCGGCGATGTGGCCTGGCTCTTACGCCATGTTTATTCTACTCTCACTTCTTCCTCATCTACTTCTCCTAAACATCCCTGCCTTCTTACGTCACACACACACACACATATATACATATACATTATATATATATATATATATATATATATATATATATATATATATATATATATATATATATATATATATATATATATATATATATACGAGTTGGCTGACTGTGCAATATGTGGAGAGTGCACACGCGAAAACAAACGTCCATGTGTGAGCTGCCTGACCAGTTTCACGTGTCCTGTATGCGTGCTTCACAATGCAACATAAAATATTGCAGTGATAATTCGTGGTACAAGCGTCGTATGCTTGCGGGCGAGAGAATAAGGGATTATCATAATGTCGCCGTGGTTGAAAGCCGGTACTCCTCTACGAAAAGCACACACGTACGCTGGTTCGAAAAGGTTTCATGCACTAGATGTTTAAAGTACACACTTGGAACAACATGTGTTATCGCGTTCAACTCTCAGAGGCGAAACTTTAGGGTCCCTTAATTTTTTAGGGAAAATCAACTTCACGGCTACGAGAATGCTGGAGACCACCGCGCCACCACCACCACTGCCCAAGAAATCCAGCGAGGCATAAAGCACGCATCAAGCACACGCACCTCAAGGACAAAAAACGCACGAAATGAGCATTAACAGGACGAGCGTGGACAAGCACCTGTCACAACTCGATACTTATAGTACGCTGCAAAACTGAGAGACGCACAAAATCAACGCTCACATATACACAGGACGAGCACGAACTGTCACAATTCTTTCTTCGAATGCGAGCAGCGTGCTGCTACCGTAAACGCGCACGCGGGAGCAAGCGAAGTGAACTTTGTGCTCTAGCGAGTCACGAGTCTGATAAGCACTCGCGCTGGAAGGACCACGCTCCGTGGAGGTGGCGCTAACTGAAACGCGACAGGCGACGGACTTTAGAGCGCGCCCAACACGAGCCCGTCGCACTATCTTGCTTCTGATGACCATCATCATCATCATCAGCCTGACTACGTCCACTGCAGGACAAAGGCCTCTCCCATGTTCCGCCAGTTAACCCGGTCCTGTGCTTGCTGCTGCCAATTTATACCCGCAAACTTCTTAATCTCATCTGCCCACCTAACCTTCTGTCTCCCCCTAACCCGCTTCCCTTCTCTGGGAATCCAGTCAGTTACCCTTAATGACCAGCGGTTATCCTGTCTACGCGCTACATGCCCTGCCCATGTCCATTTCTTCATCTTGATTTCAGCTATGATATCCTTAACCCCCGTTTGTTCCCTAATCCACTCTGCTCTCTTCTTGTCTCTTAAGGTTACACCTACCATTTTTCTTTCCATTGCTCGCTGCGTCGTCCTCAATTTAAGCTGAACCCTCTTTGTAAGTCTCCAGGTTTCTGCTCCGTAGCTAAGTACCGGCAAGATACAGCTGTTATATACCTTCCTCTTGAGGGATAGTGGCAATCTACCTGTCATAATTTGAGAGTGCTTGCCGAATGTGCTCCACCCCATTCTTATTCTTCTAGTTACTTCAATCTCGTGGTTCGGCTCTGCGGTTATTACCTGCCCTAAGTAGACATAGTGTTTTACAACTTCAAGTGCTCTATTACCTATCTCGAAGCGCTGCTCCTTGCCGAGGTTGTTGTACATTACTTTCGTTTTTCTGCAGATTAATTTTAAGACCCACCTTTCTGCTCTCCTTGTCTAACTCCGTAATCATGAGTTGCAATTCGTCCCCCGAGTTACTCAGCAATGCAATGTCATCGGCGAAGCGCAGGTTACTAAGGTATTCTCCATTGACTCTTATCCCTAACTGCTCCCATTCTAGGCTTCTGAAAACCTCGTGTAAGCACGCGGTAAATAGCATTGGGGAAATTGTGTCCCCCTGCCTTACACCTTCTTGATTGGTATTCTGTTGCTTTTCTTTATGAAGCACTATGGTAGCAGTTGATCCCCTGTAGATTTCTTCCAGAATGTTTATATATACTTCATCTACGCCCTGATTCCGCAGTGTTTGCATGACGGCTGATATTTCTACTGAATCAAACGCCTTCTCGTAATCTATGAAGGCTATGTATAGTGGTTGGTTATACTCTGAGCATTTCTCTATTACCTGATTGATAGTATGAATGTGGTCAATTGTTGAGTAGCCTGTTCGAAATCCTGCTTGTTCCTTTGGTTGATTGAATTCTAATGTTTTCTTTACTCTGTTAGCAATTACCTTTGTAAATAGCTTGTATACTACAGAGAGCAAGCTGATCGGCCTGTAATTCTTCAAGTCCTTGTCATCTCCTTTCTTATGTATTAAGATGATGTTAGCGTTCTTCCAAGACTCTGGTACTCTTCCCGTCAGGAGACATCTCGTAAACAGGGTGGCTAGTTTTTCTAACACAATCTGTCCTCCATCTTTCAGCAAATCTGATGTTACCTGATCCTCACCAGCAGCTTTGCCCCTTTGCATGCTCTCCAAAGCTTTTCTGACTTCTTCTATCATTACTGGTGAAGTGTAATCTGGGTTACTGCTAGTTCTTATAGTATTAAGGTCGTGGTTGTCTCGGCTACTGTACAGATCTCTGTAAAACTCCTCCGCTATTTTAACTATCCTATCCATATTGGTAGTTATTTTGCCTTCTTTGTCCCTTAGTGCATACATCCGACTTTTGCCTATCCCAAGTTTCCTCTTCAATGCTTTGACACTTCCTCCGTTTTTCAGAGCGTGTTCAATTCTCTCCATGTTATACCTTCTTACATCGCATACCTTATGTCTATTAATCAACTTCGAAAGCTCTGCCAGTTCTATTTTGTCTGTTGTACTTGACACTTTCATGATTTGACGCTTCTTAATTAGGTTCTTCGTTTCTTGGGAAAGCTTGCCAGTGTCCTGTCGTATGCTTGCGGGCGAGAGAATATGGGATTATCATAATGTCGCCGTGGTTGAAAGCCGGTACTCCCCTACAAAAAGCACACACGTACGCTGGTTCGAAAAGGTTTCATGCACTAGATGTTTGAAGTACATACTTGGAACAACATGTGTTATCGCGTTCAACTCTCAGAGGCGAAACTTTAGGGTCCCTTAATTTTTTAGGGAAAATCAACTTCACGGCTACGAGAATGCTGGAGACCACCGCGCCACCACCACCACTGCCCAAGAAATCCAGCGAGGCATAAAGCACGCATCAAGCACACGCACCTCAAGGACAAAGAACGCACGAAATGAGCATTAACAGGACGAGCGTGGACAAGCACCTGTCACAACTCGATACTTATAGTACGCTGCAAAACTGAGAGACGCACAAAATCAACGCTCACATATACACAGGACGAGCACAAACTGTCACAATTCTTTCTTCGAATGCGAGCAGCGTGCTGCTACCGTAAACGCGGACGCGGGAGCAAGCGAAGTGAACTTTGTGCTCTAGCGAATCACGAGTCTGATAAGCACTCGCGCTGGAAGGACCACGCTCCGTGGAGGTGGCGCTAACTGAAACGCGACAGGCGACGGACTTTAGAGCGCGCCCAACACGAGCCCGTCGCACTATCTCGCTACTGATGACGAAAATGAGCTCAAATGATGATGTTCAGGGGTCTGTCAAACGGTGTATGGTGTATATACTTGCCGTATGGTGTATATTGCTTGCCGTTAACTAGTTGGATACGGTTCACTTTGTCGCCTAGCGGTAAGCATCACGCGCCGCACAGCGCGAGGTCACTGGTTCGACGCCCCACTGCGGAACTATTTCTTCTTGTTTTTTCTTTGCAGTCTGTTAGTATATATTTTACAGCGCCATATCCATGACACAAATACGTCAACGGAGCCGTGGTGGACCCCGGTGTAAAACACTTTCTCGTGTTAAAAGTTTCTTCAAGTGGACTCAATCGGAGACCAACTCACCAAAACATTACTCACCCGGACTAACTCAGACTCACACTCACGGTTCGATTTGAATCTAAGTAATTCATAGTGAACCGACTGATCAGTCCGTAAGCTTATAATCATGATTTTCACCCATGTCAATGCTCTATAATACGAATGTCTCACGTAATAGGTGCTCTTATTGGCGCCGTTTGATGTAGTACCTTCGAATACGAGCTATGTTCGTAAACCTGTAAAAGATGAAGAGAGAATATATATTTATTAAGAACTTTCTTGGAAGAGTTGGTGGGGTAAACATCAAGCCTCCCCCTTAAGTAATTCGTGCCTCTGATAAACGAATATTGAAACGGTGTATAAAAGATGCTACTTTTGATTATATGTGAATTCACGTTTGTATTAACGCGAATTCCGATACGGCTCATATTAATACAAAGTAAGATAAGTGGCTAGTCTAAGGAAGAAATACATCAGCAGTTGTTGAACATGCAATGTGGCTAGAATTCAGATTTTGGCACTTTGGCGGGCCCGGAAGATGACAAAGACCATGAAAAAAATGTTGGCTACTGCCGCTTGGCTTGGCTTGCAATTTTCCGTCAATTCAAGTGTTCATGTCCCCCAGAAGCGCTGTATCAATTCGGTTCGTAGTGTACACCTTGAGTTTACGTTTTCTCGATAACAGTTTTGTAGCTTCGAATATGCGATACTAACACCGAAGTTTGTTTTTCCTTCATTTTCTTGTATCACAGTCACTTATCAGGCGTCGGAAGAGCCGCAGGCGTCAATGTCTCTTAGAGCACAACAAATAAACAAATAAAAATATACTTTATCCCCTCGTAAAGTGCCTCCTTCAAGCTGCTAACCTGCCTGTATGATATTCCTTCAGTATTTTGAAGTTACAGTACACAAATGAGATAGTTTAGATGAGCTGCCTGCATGGATTTCCTTCAGCGTACGAAGTTGCAGTGTACAAATGAGATAGTGTAGATAAGCTGCCTGTATGGTTTTCCTTCAGTGTAAGAAGCTACAGTGTACAAATGAGATAGTGTAGATGAGGCACGAAGGGCTAAGTGCAGTGCTGAAATAAAAAAATAAAAATGCAGCACAATCTCAAGGAGCTTTTTTATTGAACTAGCAGCTTATACCATTACACTCTACTTTTCCCCGCCACTCTTTATCCGCATACAAAAGAAATGACGAGCTTCGCAAAGTACTTAAAAGTGTCGTAATTGTGAAGAACCAAGTGTCACTGTGTAGAAAATCTGAGTGCAAAGGAATAACTTGCGAAAATGGTAATACCGTCAATTTCTTCTTTCACGCACAAGCCCACACTCGCTTATGAGAAGAATGGGGTAAGACAAAGAAGGTGGCTATGTCCATGCCCAAGAAATATGGTTGTACCATCTTCTGTCGGCGCGTGTGCGTGTAATAGGTGTGGATAAGCGTTCATGCTGACTTCTTTGCATCTTCAATATAATTTCAGCAATCAGTGCCCCTGTCGCAACCGTAAGCGACATCAGAATGAACTTAAAGAAGCCAGTAAATTCCAGCAATTGGTGGTTGTCATCCCCTTTGACGTCCTGGAGGGGAGTATCTTCTTCGTACAGATATGTGGTATGAAGAAGACCTGTCTCGTGTGCTCTCAATAAAAACGATCGGTAATGAGCTTTGAGTGGGAAAGTCTTGCGTACCATGGTTGTTGAGAATACAGTTCGGAGCTTGTCCTTGGACTTCAGAAGCTTGCGACTCACATTGCGGACATAAGACTTTTTCAGTTCGTTGACAATACACACATGATGCAATCTTAGTGCGCACTTCAAACAGCCATAAGGATGCAATGTCAAGAGTTTTTTTGACTCCCGGTTTGTATGAAAAGCAAGACAGATTTTCCGAGCTAGCAAGGTTGCACTGGCGTTGACGCTGCACTCATAGTGGTCCGATGATCGATTGATTAAGCATGGAAACAAGGAATGCCTATCGAGGCCCGCTTCAAGCTCTTCAACGGTGTCCAGAGAGCTTGGTTCTTCAAGAATGCTCATTGTCGATATCAGGTGACTCCTCATGTAAGTGGAGAGAGGGAATATTCCAAGGAACCAAAAGCACATGATCACATGTCTGCTGCTTGTCCAGAGGTGCCAGACAGGTGTTGTTGCAGACGTGGCGAGCACAGGTGCGAGAAGGAGCATCGCCGAGTCGCAGGCGTGGTCTAAGAACGAATTCTTGAACTCTAGTACATCCATTGTGCCTAGGGTAATCAGGGAAATCGCCAAGGCGCCAACTAAGGACGCGAAGGCAAAGCTTGATTTATTCAGGATGCCGTATATAGACATTGCTTCCTCCACCTCTTTTTTGGAATAGAAGACCGTGTGGGCGCGCTGTACGACCGCAGGAAAATCAAACCATTTCATCAGGCGCTCGTGGACGGCCATGGGTGTGAACGCGATGTCTAATTCACTGCGCACCATCGCATAACCGTACGTCTCGTCTCTGAATACGTTTTCACGAACGCTGACGTTTAGTTTGCGCAGTAGCGAAATAAAGCGGCTGTAAGGATTTGTGTTGCAGCTCTGGACGGGTGTGATGCTTATGAGCATCATGCAAGCAACGTTGACGGCTGTGTCCCTGATATAGTGGCTTTCTCCTCGAACATTTCGTCCGTGTGGTCTGTTGCAGTTCTTGGAGAGGACCCAAAATTTGTTAGGAGAAGGGCATCCAGGAGTGTCGTTAAGCGGCACTGTGCATAGCGTTCCTGTTTCACAGAGCAGGATCCCAGGAAGGCTTAGGCAGTACTTCGCCAAGGTGTCTCCGTCCTCACCTAAGATGATCCAGGTTGTCCGGTATGTCGGCGAATGACCCATAGTCATGAAGCGGGTGCATTCAGCGTATCCACCTTTCCCCAGGGAGGGCACGATTATTGTCGTTTCTCTGCCTTTTGCCTTGGTTACTCAGCAAGAGCGTAAATAGATCCGGATTTTGCGCAAGCCACACAGTGTACTTCTGCGAAAGCATGCGTATCCATTCAGTGTCTGCAGCGTCCCAGTATCCCTTACAGGATATCACGGCGATATGCACATCTCTGGACGTCTCTGGTAGGAGAGCTTGGAATTGATGTATGCCACTGAACTGCATACGTGTCTTCAAGGCGAGAGAAAGTGCGATATATGACTGCATCACCATCCACCAAACGATACGCCAGCGTTGCTTATAGGCTGTGACCTGCATCTTGGAAAGCCCAGCTGATATCAGACGTAAAATGAGAGTCTCTCACAGGCACGCATCGTCTACAATATTGAGTGGGAAGGTTCAAAGACGCAAGGTTGGTTGGCGTTTTCTCGCGTTTCCCTTCGTCGCGTACACTGGCTGTGTCTGAAACGAGAGGAAAGAAGGGGAAGCAGAATGTCAAACTTAAGTTAGTTTGCGTGTTTCCCTGTTTCTTATTAGCGTTTTGAAACAAACGTCGTTAAGTGCGCGTGTTTTCAGCCAACCATGAATTACCTAAAATTTTGCAGGTAATTAGCAGGTGTCTAATGGAAACAAATGACGACATTAGATGAGTGGAATGAGTGCATTTCTTTCCCCTTTCCTTCACAAGAGCCTCGTGATGACCCAGTGGCGTGATATCCACTTACCTTGATATCACGCCGCTGGGTCATTCCAAGTGAATCGTCCCAGCCCAAAATTCGCCCGCCAGTGATTATGCTGAAAACAATTGAGCTGAAAGGTAACTATATGAGAGGGGTTTTAGTGAATCTATCTATCTATCTATCTATCTATCTATCTATCTATCTATCTATCTATCTATCTATCTATCTATCTATCTATCTATCTATCTATCTATCTATCTATCTATCTATCTATCTATTCTATCTATCTATCTATCTATCTATCTATCTATCTATCTATCTATCTATCTATCCCACGGCAGTGGTACACGTAGTTCGCATGAAGCCCTATCATGGCAGGTCGTCGGAAAATGAGTGAGAGTGCGCATGTATCTTTTCACTGTCTCAAGCATCGGGACGATGCGTCTGAAGAGGGGGATAATGCCGCGACAGGTTGGCCGCGTTCAAATAGCCCACTGCAATAATCGTGGCACGGGCACCAGCAAGACCCGGCTGGCATGCGGCACGCGTACGTGCGCTCGGGCTACGAGGAAGAGGAAGATAGTTGAATCTCTGCAACTCGGCCTCGGCTTCTCGGACTCAATGACCATAGTCATTAGACTCGTGGGCACAAGTTCACCTAATAAAGACGCTTGTTTTTTACCCTGTCTGCCTCAGCATCGCTACAATATATATATATATATATATATATATATATATTATATATATATATATAGCGGGAGGAATATTTCAATGGGCCAGTTAGTCTTCGTGAAGGTATGGGATATGGCACAACGGGAGCGTTGTCAACAAGGATAAATATATTTATTTCCCAACAGTTTCGGGAGGTGTCCTCCCTTCATCAGGGGATGAGTTATTTATCAGGGGATAATTATATTTATTCTTGTTGACAACGCTCCCGTTGTGCCATATATATATATATATATATATATATATATATATATATATATATATATATATATATATATATATATATATATATATATATATATATATATATATATGTGAGCATCATTCATGCGTCCTAACTTTTATCTGTAGATACTCATCATCACCAGTCAAGCTTAAGTTGATCGGCACATACGCGAGACACTAAAGAACAGTCTTGAGGGTACTCGATGCGTGTTTTGAGGATACTCGATGCCATCTTACAAGCGGTGGGTTGCGCCAAGGTGTCGAGGAACGAACCAACCAAATCTTAGAAGTGGTGGAGAGTGCTGCCTGGTCCCAGCGTCTTCTAGAGCACATCTCTGGAGCTCCGTTAAAGCCACCGCTTAAACAACCTGGGTTTGGTAATCTCGCAAGCCGACCAGCCCAGTGCGCCAGCTTCACCAACACTCCCACCGCCATGAAACCCTTTTCACCGGGTCACCAGCCCTCAAAAGGATCTTCCGCTGTTCGCAGGGCTTCTGGGTGAAGATATTGAAGACTGGCTGTAGGAGTATGATCACGTGAGTGTTATAAACAACTGGGATGAGCCTGCGCAACTCACCCACGTTGCATGAATGGCGGCGCAAAAACGTGGTTTCTCAGCCATGCCACAGATTTTCTGACATGGCCCGCCTTTACGCGTCAGCTCCACCAGTGCGCTCGGATATTGCCAAGAAGAGGCTTGGTGCACGCATTCAACGCCCCGGCGAGTGTTACACTTCTTACATTGAAGATGTTCTCGCCCTTTGCCGTCGCATCGACAACTATATGGCGGAAAACGACCGTGTGCGCCACCTGCTAAAAGGCATTGCGACTGTCGCTCTTAATGAGCTTGTGGTGCAGAATCCCAAGACCGTAGTCGATGTTGTCACTACCTGTCAGCGGCTTGAGGAGCTTCAGACCGCTCGGGTGCAACCTGATATGTCTGATTTGAGCTCAAGTCATGATACAACAAGCTGCGTGCATTGATCCGCTCTATCATCCGCGAGGAACTTCATGCACAGGCTTCACCTTGTCACCTCGATATCCGTCCGACGCCATCTGCTACTAGTTTACGCGACGTCGTGAGGAGGAACTGGCCTTGATCACAGGTACACCAGTTCCGAGTTCACGTCCCGTGCCCATTCCAAGTTATGCTCGCGTTGCTGCAACGACATCTGCGCCCCACCAAAGCCTGGCCTCGATGACTGTCACAGCTGTTCAAAGCTCATATACTGTGGCCATATCAACTTATGCTCAGGTTGCTGCTAGGGCACGTGCCCCCAACAAAGCCCAATGCAGCGACCAGCACACGAAGAGCATGGTTCGCTCAACTAGCACCGCAACCATCTTCAAAGCCTTACAACGCCTGGAGCACTTCGCGGCCAACTTGCTTCTATTGCGGCAGCTGTGGTCATATTTCAAGGTTTCGCCGAGGCCGTCAGCAAGATAAAATACGGAGCTACGATAACTTTGAACGGGACGACGTCTACCCCACTAGACCACCCTATTGCCGATTGTATCAGAACAGCACACGTCAGTCGCCGTCTCCGCAGAACTTCAGCTCAGTTGGTAGTTCCCGTTTATCACGTCGCCGCTCACTCACCAATGCGTCGTTCCTCTTCTCTTCTCCAACCGTCTACTTCAATTCCCGATCGCCAACTGGAAAAGTAAAAAGTGCAGCTTCGGGAGGGTAATCTGCATCTTTCTAACTGCGTGAAACTATTTCGGACCGCCCATCGAATGTTTTATTGGTGTATGTTGAAGGTATACACAAAGAGTCACTGGTAGACACAGGCGCATCACTTTCCGTAATTCGTGCAGACTTTTGTGCCCGCTTGAAAAAAGTAAGGACGCCATACGATGACCCTTCCCTTCGTTGCGCAGATGGAGTCCCTATTCAGCCTCCAAGTGTTTGCACAGTCCGCGTTTTCATAGATGGCATCCTTCACCACATTCAGTTTCTTGTACTTCCTTTGTTCACTCACACAGTAATTTTAGGATAGGACTTCCTTTCTTCGGCATGAGCTTTCATATCATGTCGTTAGCGAGTATTTCATATGTCAGCTACCGAGAGTTCATCCGATGTCGATCCATACAGCTTCCGTTTCGTTGCTGCCGCTGATTGTTTCATTTCGCCCGGAGATGAACAAATTCTCACGATCGCTGCGGACCCTATAGTTAACGGTGACGTGTTCATAGCTCCATCAGTTCGCTCTAAACCTGCGGGGCTTGCCATCGCACCCAGCCTAGTGCGGCTTAACGACGATAAAGCATTGGTCACCGCCTTGAACCCAAATTCTTCACCAGTGATGCTGCCCCAGGGCACTGCTGTGAGCTGCTTCGCTGACAGCGAGCCTTTTTGGCTGGTTCCCCTTTACGCAGAATCACCGCCTTTGTCTGCTACAACTGATATCAAGGCTACCACTGTTTGCTTTAAATGACACCATAAGTCCTCACCTCACTGCCGAACAAAAGAGAGATCTCTTAAACCTTCTCCAAAAGCACAGCCTTTCGTTTGACGTACATTCCAAAGTTCTGGGCCGCACCTCCGTTCCGTTGCAGAGCACAGCATCGAAACCGAGGACAGCTCCATTGTACGCCGCCACCCATATAGTCTGTCTTCGGCGGAACGGCAAATCATTGAGGAAAACGTCGCCGACATGCTCAAACGGAATATTATTCGACCTTCATCGAGCTCTTGGTCGTCTCCTGTGGTGTTGGTCTGGAAAAAGTATTGCTCTTTCCGCTTTTGTGTTGATTACAGAGTGCTCAATAAGGTCACGAAAAAATGCGTATATCCATTGCCATGCATAGATGATGCCCTGGACTTCCTACAAGGCGCTGAATATTTCTCCAGCCTCGACCTCCCGTCCGGGTATTGGCAAATACCAATGCGCGAAGCAGACAAGGAGAAAACAGCGTTTGCGACGCCTGACGGGCTTTACGAGTTTAACGTCGTGACTTTTGGCTTATTCAGCGCTCCAGAAACATTCGAGCGCATGACAGATACTGTATTACGTGGTCTCAAATTGAAAACCTGTTTATGTTATTTAAACGACATCGTAATTTATTCTTCTACTTCTCCTCAGCACCTTGAGCGTTTGGACGAAGTTCTAACGTGCATTTCGAACGCTGGTCTACAGCTAAATACAAAGAAGTGTCACTTCGCCAGCACAAGCATCAAAGTATTGGGTCACCTTGTCAGCAAAGTTGGCGTTTGACCCAATATGGCAAGGTTGCTGCCGTAATTAGTTTTCCACGTCCGGAAATTCAAAAAACAATTGCGAAGTTTAGTGGGTCTGGCATCTTACTTTCGCCGCTTCATCCGTCACTTTGCTGCCATTGCGGGGCCGTTACACAAGTTTCTGATGTTAGGAACGGCTTTCACATGAACTGAAGAGTGCGAGAGTGCTTTCTAAGCCCTTAAGCGTGCTTTGACATCAGACCCCGTCCTCCGTCACTTCGATGACAGTGCACCCACTTTCCTGCACACAGATGCCAGCGGCCACGGAATTGGTGCTCTCCCCCTCCAAGGCGACGGCACTTCACGTGAGCGAGTAGTTGTGTATGCCAGCCACGCACTAACACCTGTGGAGCAGAAATACTCGATAACAGAGCAGGAATGTCTCGCTGTCATTTGGGCCATCCAGATATGTCAACCTTATCTGTATGGACGCCACTTCACTGTGATTACCGACCACAATGCGCTATGCTGGTTGTCCTCGATGAAGAATATGTCTGGGCACCTCGGTCGCTGGATACTGCGTTTGCAAGAGTACATTTTTGACGTTGTGTACAGGTCTGGCAAACAGCAACAGGATGCTGACGCTCTCTCTCGCTGCCCTCTGTTATCAATGCCCCCCCCCCCCCCCCGGTGATCAAGCGGCTTCCTCTTCACTCAGGTTAACACCCCTAGCAGTTGCTGGGTCACTATCTTTAAACAGCAGCCCCCAGTTTGACGCGTACCAACGTGACGACCCCTACTGTAACCACATCATCGGAAACTTGAACGGCTTGCCTTCTCCACCTAATGCCAGACTACGTCGTCAGCTACGGCAGTTCAGGCTAGAGAACAATGTCCTGCAGAGCTATACTCAAAATGCGGATGGGCATAGGTGGGTGCCAGTACTTCCCCGTTCGCTACGAAAACAGGTTCGCGCAGCATTGTACGACGACTCATCAGCTGGACACTTAGGATTTCAGAAGACCTACAACCGCGTTAAGAGACGTTTCTTCTGCCCTGATATTTCTACCTTTGTGGCTAATTATGTCGCTTCTTGCGCACTTTGTCAACGCTGGAAACGACCAGCTTCAGCTCCTGCTGGCTTATTACAACCCATTCCATGTCCTGATGCACCATTTGTCGTTCTTGGAATAGACCTCGTCGGGCCACATCCTGTAACGCCAGCGGGCCGTCACAACCATCGACCACCTCACACGATACGCGGAGACCGCTCCTCTACGCACTAGCTCTGCCGCAGACGTTGCCGCCTTCTCTTCAGAAGCCATTGTGTTGCGTCTCGGTGCACCTCCCGCGTTGTTGAGTGACCGAGGCAAGGCCTTCCTGTCCACAATTCTTGACGAAATCCTAAAGACTTGTGGCACAGTTCACAAGACCATGTCCGCTTACCACCCGCAGACAAATGACCTGACAGAGCGATTTCACCGGACTCTAATTGACATAATATTCATGTACATCGGACCAAACCACAATAACTAGGACAAAATCTTGCCGTACGTAACATTTGCACACAACGCCGCTGGTCAACGAACCACCGGGTATTCACCTTTCTTCCTCGTCTATGGTCGTGCGCCGACATTCACCATTGACGCATCTTTCTTCAATGTAACGACAAAAACGTCCACGACTACGACAGAACATTTTGTCTCCAAGCTCGCTGAGGCACGGCAACGTGCTCAACTCAACACGGAAGCCAGTCAATAAGACCGCAAGCAACGCTATGACAGCTTTCGTCGAGATGTCACCTTCCGTCCTGGAAATGAAGTACTACTCTGGACGCCTGTTCGCACAACCGGATTGTGTGAAAAGTTTCAGTCACGCTTTCTGGAACCTTATGTTGTTTGTGAACGAACCTCTCCTGTCAGTTACCTTGTCACTCCCTTCGAGGGTTCCTCGGACCGTCGTTATCATGCCTCCGAGATAGTCCGCGTTTCACGTCTTAACCTTTGTTCGCCGTACCTTTCCAGCCTAAGTCTCGGCCGGGCTGGCCTCTCAAGTGCGCGGGGAAAATTAGTGTGAGCATTATTTATGCGTCCCACCTCTTCATCTGTACATAATCATCATCACCAGTCAAGTTTAGGTTGTGGGGCACATACTCGAGACAATAAAAAGTTTTGAGGGTATCCGACGCCATATTACAATATATATATATATATATATATATATATATATATATATATATATATATATATATATATATATATATATATATATATATATGACGCTATGATGCCTGGGTGACGTGGCCTGGCTCATATGCCATGTTTATTCTATTCTGCACTTCTTCCTCCTCAACTTCTACCACCAACCATCACTTCATACGTCACACGATTCCCCCTCCCCCCGAAATAACGCGCGAGCTACAATCTAGAAAGCATGAACAAATGGAGTCTTATAATAAAATAATAATGCCAGAAAATGCAGTAGTTCCATGCCAGCTGGCGGTTTCATGCACTTGCACAAAATGTTCACAGGAAAGGTAGTCCGGTGATATCTAGGAGCCCTCAGGTGGGCGAGGATGGCTGTTGCGTTCTGGAGAACATAACCATGCGTTCAGCGTTAAAAATGATCATGGCACAACCTGGTTAGTATTGAGGAACGAACAAGGTTGGGAGTCCTTGTAGCGTTGAAAGGTCGGATGTCTCATGCGTTGGCATCTGAGTCGTGGCTGCTGACAGACGCTTTGCTTCTAAAATGCGTGCTTCTTGACGGATTGTGACGGCGTGATGCCTGCGGGCTGGCGGTATGCAAGAAGTGCTTCCGCATCTTTCTTGGCGTTTTCCGTGGTGTTGCGGTCTGTGTAACTGCAGGCGCAGGGAGCGTCTCTGGCGACTTTCCTCTGTGCGAGAAAATTTGACGTCCTGGAATACTTTTTGGGTTTGAGATCTTATTTTCCGCTGTTCTTCAATTGGTGAGTGTGCTTCCGTTGAATTTCGCGTTTGTAGATGCCTTCGTTGCAGTCTATTCTGTTGTCGCATGAGGTTGCGCGCTGGGCTATGCGTGCTTTGCTGATGCTGCTCAGGAGATGGCTGTAGTGGCAAGCCTTCTGGAATGGGACATTCATTTACTTTGAGATTTGACGCGTCCTGTAGACAGCTGATGCATGGTGAACAGGTTTCTTGCTTATCGGGCATGGTTGGTGGTGCGCCATCATTGCTAGCCTGCTCTTCAGAGGCTTCTGTGACGTGGTTGATTACGGACGCTTCTGAAAGACAACTGTGTACGAGGTTTGATGTATGATTTGCTTCTGAATTGGTTTGATTCCTGGATTAGTGACCACTGCATGAGAGTACCACATGTGACGTCGCATCACCAGGTTGAAAATGCAAATTTCGGCAAGTCTGCGGTGCCGTGGAAATGAACTCTTGCGACAAAAAACGTTCAGAGTTGACAGATAGTTCAGGAGCTTCTTGTTCGCGGCTCACTATGAGTGGTTCTTGCGCCTGGCAGCATGCGACGTTCGATGCGTCTGAGCCTTCTGTGTTTGGAGTTTCTGGCGGCTGCGCACTGGACGGCAACATTGCAAGAGGGGTAGTTCGGTAAGGTTTGAGTTGTGAATGGCCCTTTTTCTGTGCAACTAACGATGCGAGCTGTTCTGGCGCATGAATCTGGGTGGTAAGTACAGGGCTTGGCGTAGCATCGTCCGAGCTCCGCAGCTCTATCCCGACCATTGTGAGCGTGCTAGATGTGAGATGGACATCGTGAGTCACGAAAGAGCCAAGCGATGGAAAACCAGGAGGTGGGCCAAGTCTGTGAGATAGGGAGTAAGCTGCTCCAATGCGTGAAGACTGATTTTCACTCTTTGAGTCATCTTGGCGTTGTTTGGTATTTTCCCCATGTGTAAGCTGGTCTACCATGAACAAGGCGTCCTTATGACACGAATAGTGACCGTTAGGAGCCTTTGAAGAGCTGCGTCCTAGAAAACCAGGTGGTGGACCATGTATGCGAGACGAAGCATGAAAGGCATCAGTAGGGTGAGCGATGTCTCGTGTCGTATGTTGGGGCCACGACTTCGAAAATGACGACTTTCGTGAAGAGAAACCTGGTGGAACGCCAAGTTTCTTGAGAAATAGGCGTTGACTGTGACGGCCGAGTGTGGTTGTATGCAGATGATCGGTAATGAGGAAGTCCTTGTCGTAGTCGCTCAAACGGGCAATCATCTCTTCCCTGATCTTTTGCCATGATTCGTCGTTTTGGAATATGTGTGTCAGGTAAAACTTGACTGCCTCACCGGAGATGTAGTCAGTGAAGTTGGTGATCCTTTCCCGTTCCAACCATGATGCAGCGGTTGCATGGTGCTCGAACTGGTCGAACTAGTCCTGTACAGGTCCATCGTCCACTGCTCCGGTGTACTTGAGGTTGGGAAGGTCGTCTGATAGTGCTGTCATAATGCAGGTCTTGGTGTAGTGTTGGAATGTACTTTCGTGGTCCACGTTCGGTAACTGCGTCTTGCTGAGACTTTCGAATATGGTGGCTGGTTGATGAAGTGGCCGCCAGGTCTTCATCCTGCCGACTTGTGTGACGCTATTATGCCTGGACGACGTGGCCTGGCTCATACGCCATGTTTGTTCTATTCTGCACTTCTTCCTCCTCAGCTTCTACCAAGCATTACTTCATACGTATATATATATATATATATATATATATATATATATATATATATATATATATATATATATATATTAAGACGTTTATTTGCGGACGCTCGTCGATCATCCACGACAGCGACAGTCTTGTCTTGTCTCCTAGGAGATCTTGGCTCGTACCCATATGGGGAATTGGCCACACTGTACCTCATAATAGATCATTTTTTACAACGCTTGCTAAAAAGTAAACAGAAATTAGATAGGAACAATAATAATGTTCCTTTGAAAGAACGTGAAAAAAATTGCACAAGAATGCCATAAACCAGAACTTATAAAGCAACTTAACAAGAATGAGGAAGGGGGAGAAAGAATTGGATATATCTGGCAGTACCACTAGCAGCGTATCCTTCTGGTCGCCTGAATGAATTTATGTAGCGCTGACAGAATAGCACTGCGGCCCACACCCAACTGACTGGCTCCAAACGATAATAGGGTGGATGTATTGACTGGCAATCCGAGCATACCAATCGGTCTTTCAAGAATTATTCGGCGCAGTGAGGCGAAGCGGCGGCATGTGAGAAGAAAGTGATCTATTGTTTCCGGTTCATTGCAAACTACACATAGGGCGGTAATGAAAATCCTGATTTGTTGAGATAAACATTTAACAGAGGAACTCTACAGCGAAAGCTTGGGAGGGTCACCTCACATTGACGGGAAAGGCATTTTGTGGTGTTCCATGTGAATTGCAAGTGCGAAAATTCTTCAGATTGTAGAGGTGACGTTTCGTTGATTTTTAAAATTAACAGGCGTGTGAATCGTTCGGCAGTAATAAAAGGAAACTGTGGAGCTACTAGCATCGCCGGGAAATTTAAAGATGCCGAAGCGAGCGAATCAGCAATTTCATTTAGTTCAATTCCAGCATGCTCGGGGACCCAAATAAACCGAACTTCTGATAGGCTATGCGGTACGAAAGACCAAAATATCCTGAGAAGAGGAGACTTTTTGCGGACGGTAGATGAGTACGTACAGACAAAGCATCCGAAATAATAATAGCTTTTGATTGCTGATAATTCAGTTTTCGAAGAGCCAATGTAATAGCCAGAATTTCTGCGAGATAAATCGATGTGAAGTCAGGCAATCGGAGCGCAAAAGACCTATTAGGCTGATGAGAAAAAATACCTACTCCAGCGTTCTGAAGATTTTGCGTTGCGTCCGTCGAAATTACTACGTATTTAGGAAAATGACTGAGATGGTCTTGAAGGAGGCCCTCCAGAACATGCTTTGGAAGTAACTTGGCATTTTTTGAAAACTATCATCGAAAATTAAGTCAACTGGCACTGAGCATTGGGTTTGGGGAGTTAAATGCCGGAGGGAAACGTGAAGATTTGATAACAGAGACTCGACGAAAATGACTTGGGGTCTTTGATAACGAAATCACGGGCGCTGAAAGAAAGAAACTGGATGTTTGATGAAAACTGTCTGTGAACAGAAGAGGGGCGCATCGTAAAGTTTTAAAAATGTCTGCACAGTAAGCTGTCGAAATCTAGCATCAAGTGGAACGATTCTATCTTCCAAATAAAGCATGCTATTCGTGACACACATAGGTAGCCCGAGACACAGCCGCAGAGCTTGCCTTTCTAGCAATATAAGAGGTCTTAATTTGTACTCAGCACTTCCAGAAAACAGAACGCAGCCAAACTCGAAAATTGGGCGTACGTAAAGTTTGTATATTATAAGTAACGTATCCCTGCGCATCCCTGAAATCTTATTGCAAAACCGGCGGAGCAATTCTACGGCGCTTTCTGCTTTACGGGTGTTTGATTCTATTTGTTGCTGCCAATTTAAATTGTACACGTAAACAATACCAAGATATTTTAGCGCTGTTACTAGTGGAATCGAATCATTTCAGTAATGCAGTGAAAGAAATACGGGAACGGATAGAGAGAATACAAGCAGAGCACATTTGCTAACATTAAGTGAAAAAGACAGCCCGCCAAGGCATACTTCAAACTCACTGAAATATGACTGTAAGATTTGATACAAACGATTGATATCTCGGGATGACGAGAAAAAAGCAATATCATCGGCATAGACGTAAAGAGGAACTTTTTTATGAACGGGAATAGATGATAATGATATATTGAATAAAAGAGGTGACAGGACTGATCGTGGCGAAACACCTCTGGTTTGCTTATATGAGGCAGAAGTAATTCCCTTGTGGCAACCAAAAAACTGTCTATCAAAGAGAAACTCCTGAACCCAAGATGTAATGTACTTGGGAACCTCACAGTCTACTAATCTTGAAATTAGTGTAGTGTATTCCACACTATCGTAGGCTTTTACAATATCTAACGTGACTAATGCAGAAAGCTCACCAGATACTTTTGCAAGGCGAATTCGGCTTTCCAAATCAACATGGGCCGACCATATAGAGCACCCCTGTCTAAATCCTACTTGCCTTGGTGAAAGGATGTCCTGACGAGCGATGAATTAACTGAGCCTTCTATGAAGAATTCTTTCAATTATTTTTAACTAAGTTTGAAGCAAGCGAAAGTGGCCGAATGTTATCCAGGACATATCCGAGGCTACAGTCAATGCGGGGACCGACTCTCTGCACGAGCTGCTCTTCTTATGAAAAGGGCGACCCACTAGAAGACACTGGAGAGGAGGACCCACTGTTTGAAGGCTTTGCCACAACTACCCCGGGTACGAAAAGGGAGCCGCCTGGCGACCTAACAGGTCGTTACGATGAGCGGGTCATGGTAGGCCTTGAGGCGCTCCACGTTAACAATGTCGCGTCCTCGATGGCGCAATGTCCGAAGATGGTTCGATGAGTTCAATCAAGTAGTTGACAGGGGAAGTTCATTTGCACGACACGGTAGGGGCCTTCGTATTTGGGCAATAGTTTTGAAGATATGTCAGTTGCAGTTGTAGGGATCGAGAGCCAGACGAGCGCTCCAGGGAGGAACGTGGGCGCGTAGTGCGGGCGTCAGTGCGAATGCTTTTTTGCCGCTCTTGATCTTGCGCAGTAAAGGTCTTTGCAAGCTCTCGACACTCTTCAGCAAGCTTGGCTGTAGCAGAAATAGGCGCCCACACAGACGGATCTGGCTTGCACGGAGGTATCGCGTCGATGGTGTGCGACGGGTGCCTTCCATAAAATAAAAAGATAGGTGAAAAGTCAGTGGTGCTCTGAGGGGTGGTATTATATGCGTAGGTGACGAAGGGTAGAATGCAATCCCAATTTGTGTGATCGGCGGCGACTTACTTGGAGAGCATGTCGCCGAGTGTACGGTTGACGCATTTGGTGAGACCATCTGAGGGTGATAAGCAGCAGTTTTGCGTTAAACAACGTTGCACGCTTTATGAATAGCTTCAACGAATTCAGACAGGAAGACACGGCCTCGGTCACTGAGCCGTTCCTGGGGTGGACCGTGTCGCAGAATGAATCGTTGGAGCAGGAAGGAGGCCACATCACTAGGTGTAGCCGCGGGGAGAGCGGCCGTTTCAACGTATTGCGTGAGGTGGTCCACAGTGACAATGACCCAGCAGTTACCAGCCAACGTCAGTGGAAGTGGTCCATACAAATCGATGCCAACGCGCCCAAAGGGCCTGGCAGGGCAAGGTAGAGGTTGCAGACCTACCGGTGGCAGGTGCGTGGAAGCTTTTTGGCGCTGACAATCTATGCAGGAGCGAACGAATTTCTGCACGTAGCGGTACTGCCGCGCCAAAAGTACCGTTGAAGAATGCGGTGGTAAGGCTTCGATACCCCGGAGTGCACACATTGTGGATCGGAATGAAAGAAATTGCATATGTCAGAGCGCATACTGCGACTAGTAGCCACTCGCGGCCGTCACCGTTGTAATTGCGCCTGTGTAGGAGGTCGTCGCGAACGGCGAAATGGTGAGCTTGACGACGCAACGCGCGAGTGGATGGAATGGATGGATCAGCCAGGAAGTCCATCAGTGAGATGATCCATTTATCTTTGCGCTGTTCAGTAGCAATCGTATGAATGCTAATGGAAGAAATGACAAGGTGAGACGCTGAGTTGTGGGCATTGTCGTCAGGCAAGGGAGAGCGCGACAGGGCGTCGGCGTCAGCATGTTGCCTTTCATTGCGGTACAGCACGCGGATGTCGTAGTCTTGCAGGCGAAGTGCCCGGCGGGCGAGATGGCCTGAGGGATCTTTCAATGATGACAACCAGCATAGTGCGTGATGGTCGGTGACGACATCAAATGGGCGACCATACAAATAAGGTCGGAACTTTGTAAGGGCCCAGACGATTGCCAAACATTCCTTCTCGGTGACGGTGTAATTAGTCTCGGCCTTAGTAAGCGTACGGCTTGCATACGCCACGACATATTTCGTGAACCTTGGTTTGCGCTGCGCAAGGACAGTGCCGACGCCGACACCACTGGCATCCGTGTGTACTTCTGTAGGGGCCGTAGGGTCGTAGTGGCGGAGTATGGGAGGCGACGTCAACAAACGACGGTGCGTTGTGAAAGCGCAATCGCACTGTGATGACCACGAATGGAGAGGCCCGTTACTTCCCAGGAGCTTCGTCAGCGGCGATATGATAGTCGCGAAGTTTCGAATGAAGCGCCGAAAGTAGGAACACAACTCTACGAAACTGCGCAGTTCTTTGACGGATGTCGGTTCGAGGAGCTCGGTCACGGTCTGAAGCTTAGCTGGATCAGGGAGAATCCCGTTCCTGAACACGACGTAGCCGAGTATTGTCAGCTGCCAAACTGAAAATCGGCACTTCTTTAGGTTCAGTTGCAGACTGGCGTCACTCAGACGCGTTAAAACATGCCGTAGGCGTTGAAGATGCGTCGGGAAGTCCGTAGCGAAAACGACGACGTCATGGAGGTAGCACAGGCATGTGTGCCATTTCAGGTCACGCAGAACAGTATCCATCATGCGCTCAAAGGTGGCGGGCGCAATGCACAGCCCAAACGGCATGAAGTTGAATTCGTACAGGCCGTTGGGGGTGACGAAAGCGGTCTTCAGTCGAGCTTCCTCAGCCATAGGTACTTGCCAGTACCCTGAGCGTAAATCGAGGGATGAAAAGAATTCTGCTCCTTGTAGGCTGTTCAATGGCGTCATCTACCCGTGGTAGTGGGTACACGTCCTTACGAGTGATCTTGTTGAGACGTCGGTAGTCCACACAGAACCGCACAGAACCGTCCTTCATCGTGACGAGAACGACAGGAGACGCCCAGGGGCTGCTAGAGGGTCTAATAACATCACGGGGAAGCATGTCGTCGACATGCTCGTTGATTACTTGACGTTTTGTGAGGATACGCGATATGGACGTTGCCGCAATGGTGGCTGTGTGCCTGTGTCGAATGCGATGCGTAACGGTGGATGTGCGGCCGAGAGAAGGTTGGGCGACATCAAGAGAAGACCGGAATTCTTCCAAGAGGCCCAGAAGCTGGGAAAGCTGGCCTGGCGTAAAGTTGTCGGGAATGGAGGGACCGAATACATCATCGGATGATGAAGCAGATGTCGAAAGAGCACTAAGCCTACTGGAACTGGAGCAGTGCGTGTCATCGGGTTGATCCATAACTTCTTCGTCTTCGATGGGTTCCACGCTGCCGAGACGTTCCCCTCGCGCCGACTTAACGCTGTACGGGGATGAGTTCACTACAAAAATAGTGGTGCTGCCGTGAGAGAGTTGCACCGTCGCGAAAAAAATCAGCAAGCCTTTTCTGATGAAAACATGATGAGATGGCGAGAGGAGTGCAGCGGTGTCAAAAAGGCTTGTGCAGTAGACTGACACCGTCGCGGATGAGTTTGCAGGCACTTGGGTGTCATCTCTGACGAGTAACTTGCTTGCAGCAGATGGACTGACGGCCGGCGTGAAAGAAGAGAATTGTGTGAGTTCTATTTCTGCTGGTGCGCAATGAATGACGGCGTCATGGCGGGAGAGAAAATCCCATCCTAGGATGACATCGTGAGAGCATGAAGGAATTATGATGAATTCGACCGCATACATCACGTCCTGAATCATAAGGCGGGCTGTGCGCATCGCCGTAGGGTTAATGCGTTGGGCGCTGGCTGTACGGAGGGAGAGCCCGGAGAGTGGCGTGGTCACTTTGCGCAGTAATCGGCTAAGTTTTACGTTCGTGACGGATACGGCGGCTCCAGTATCTACAAGGGCAGATGCACGAACGCCATCCACAAGTACGTCTATCACGTTCGACGGGCTTTCCTGAGGGCTTCCGCAGTTCGACAGCGTCGCAGCCCTTGCCTCGTGGACTGCGACGACTAGTTTTCCTGGTCGCCCTCGAGTGGACGTGGCCGCATCGGCAACAGTGAGCGACGTCGCGGAGATGGTGAACGGCGGGTAGACGGAGTGGCGCGGGACGACGGTGACATAGGCGGCGGTTGGTCATAAGAGCGGCTTGATTGGCTGGGAAAGTTCGAGGCGACCTGCGGTTGCTGCACACGATTGCAATAGCGTGCTACATGACTGACGCAACCACAAGCAAAGCAGATGGGGCGATTGTCAGCAGTGTGCCATCGGTTCGCGGGTCCCATCCAAGTCACAGAACGCGATGGGCGAGCCGGCTGCTGATATGAGTGCATGGTGGGTGGCACTCGGGGCACGTGGATGACGTCGGCGTATGTAGGCGACACAGTTTCTTCGAAGGCCTGGGGCCTCGTGATGGTTTCGGCCTAACTTAGGGGGCAAGCCACAGTAATAGGTGGGGGCGGCCTGACTGCGAATTGGGCGTAGCTAAGTGGCGCAGATACAGGAGGCGGCTGGTGATATTCAGGAACGACCTCCGCGATTTCCTGCTGAATGACTCGGCGGAGCGGAGGTAGAAGTGTACTTGATGTCTGCTGAGCATGTTGCGGGGGAGCAAAAGCCAGTAAAGAGACCTGGCGGGCAACTTCCTCACGCACGAATGACTTGATTTAGGCGAGCAAGGTTGTGTGGTCAGGAACTGCTGACAAAGCCGAGAAACCAGCATCACGTGGTGGCCGTCGACGGGTCATCAAGCGCTGTCGCCGCAGCTCGTCGTAACTTTGGCATATTGTAATGACTTCTGCCACAGTGTGAGGGTTCTTGGCCAGGAGCATGGTGAAGGCATCGTCGGCGATGCCTTTTAGAACATGCATGATTTTGTCAGGACATGCTCAGGTCGACTTTCTTGCGCAAGTAAAGATGTCCTTGATGTACCTTGTGAAGGACTCGCCAGTCTGCTGTGCTCGTTCACGTAAACGCTGTTCGGTTTGCAGTTTACGACTGGCAGGATGGCCGAACACGTCGACGACAGCGGTTTTAAAAGCAGACCAATTCGGGAAATCAGATGCGTGGTTGTTGTACCACATTCCGGCCACACCCGCAAGGTGGAAAAAACAGGTTACCGAGTTTAGCTGCCTCGTCCCAATGATTACGGACGCTCACGCGTTCGTACATGGCGAGCAGTCCTCGACGTCGGTGCCATTCACGCCAGGTGAAAACAGGAAAGTCGCGGATGCGGGGACACCGGGACATGGCATCAGCGTAGGAGGAAGCGTTTGCTGAGCGGCGTCCTGGTGCATGGTAGAAGGTACGGTACGGGATCGAAGCTCCAAGGGCATCGAATGCGAACTGAAGATAGTTGAAGGGCGCAGCACTCTCAGCACTCTCCACCAAATTGTTAAGACGTTTATTGGCGGACACTCGTTGATGATCCACGACAGCGACAGTCAATGCGGGGACCGACTCTCTGCACGAGCTGCTCTTCTTTTTATGAAAAGGGCGACCCACTAGAAGGCACTTAAGAGGACGACCCACTGTTCGAAGGCTTTGACACAATATATATATATATATATATATATATATAGTACACTTTCATTAAGCACATCTACTATCTTTACACATATTCATCATCATGAGCGGTCGTCATCTTCATCTGCTGTGGGGATTTGGCTTGCCTGAGTTCTGTGCCTCGGGTGTGGTCGCTTCACCGTGTCTTCTGGGCATAATAAAGGTTGCCTTCACTGTTACATCACAAGTGGTAGAGTGTGCTCTACGATCTTCTATCCTCTCCTAGCCCGATCGGCCTCCTAGAGCTCCGCTCAGGTCGTCACTTGTGCCAGGTGTCCGGTAACATGCCTCAGGACGAGCCAACCGGCGCTTCTGTGTCTACCTCCATGGCCCCGGCTACCGCGGCCTATCCATCGTGGATTATCACCGCGCACCAGCGTGAGCCGCCTACGTTCGCCGGACTTCGAGGTGAAGATGTGGAGGATTGGTTGAACCAGTTCAATCGAGCGAGTTCCACTAACAACTGGGATGATCCTACCAAACTTCGTCGTGTTTCTTTCTATCTGACAGGTGTAGCGAAAACATGGTTTTTCAATCATGAAACGGACATTACGGACTGAACACGTTTCAAGCAACAGCTTCGCCGAATTTCCGGCACCTCGGTGGTTCGTTCAGCTCTCGCGAAGAAGACACTGGATGCTCACAAGCAACAATGCGGTGAGTCTTACACATCGTACATAGAGGATGTGCTTGCTGTCTGTCACCGTTTCAGCACGTCCATGTCTGAATCAGAGAGAGTTCGTCATCTATTGAAAGGGATCGGAACGGTCGCGTTCAATGCCTTGGTCATACAAAACACGACCACGGTCGCTGACGTTGTAGCCACGTGCCAACGCCTAGAGGAACTTGAGTCCCAACGGTTCCCACCGGACAGCGCTGAAAACACCACTACGACTGAAGCCTCATTGCGTGCCATGATCCGGGTGATTATACGGGAAGAGCTGCAATCTTTCGGCTTCTCAATGACACCGAGTCCACCTTCCCCCTCCAACGCTGTTTTGCGCGACGCTATCAAAGAGGAGTTGGCGTCCATGACCGGGCCAGCGTATGTAGGCTCTCCAGTACCTCGACTCCAGCTGACGTACGCTCAAGTCCTCGCTGGCTCACCACCCGTCGTAAAACCGATGCCCGCACACTCGACACCTGTCCTACTTGCTTCGTTAACCCCGAGTGCGCCTAGCCAGCCCTTTCACCCACCATGGCGGCCGCCTCGTCCGATCTATTATTACTGTGGCTATCGGGGCCACATTGCACGCGTCTGTCGGAAGCGTCAGCAGGACGAGCGTCATGCATTCGACACCCACCGACGGGATGATGGGACAAGCTGGTACGCTTTCCAACGTCGTCCTTATGATCCGCCGCTACGTCGCTCACCGTCTCCAACTGCGACATCTGAGCCAACCACTTCTTACCACTCTGCTAGACGCCGCTCACCCTCACCCCTCCGCCGCTCCACGTCTCCATTGCTTCCGGTCTCGCAATTCACCAACCAATGCCCGCAAAACTAATCTCTGCAGCTTTTGGAGGAAAAGCTGCATCGAACGAAACGACTGAAATTCCTCCAATACGTCCATATAATACGATATCTGTTTTAATAGAAGGTGTGTACGTGGACGCTTGAATAGACACTGGTGCTTGTTTGTCTGTGATTGATCGTTCCTTGTGCTCACGTCTCCGAAAAGTCACCACCCCTTATGATGAACCTACACTGCTCGCTGCTCAAGGGGACGCCATTAGACCGGCCGCTATGTGCACCGCTCGTGTTTTTATAGCTGGTCTTCTTCATTTTGTGCAATTTGCTGTGCTGAGTTCGTGTGCCCACCAGCTTATATTAGGCTGGAATTTTCTGTCTACGGCAAATGCTTCCATCTGCTGTCGAGAAAATATTGTTCATATGATGGAAACTGACAATGCCCTGTATGCGGATGACAAGCCCGTTCGCTTGCTCGCTGCTGAAGATACCGAGCTACCACTTGGTCATCAGCGAATAGTTACCATCACTTGTATTGTGATCGACTCTGGTGACGTATTTATTCAACCATCTGCACGCTTTCTAGCAAGAGGTATAGCCCTTGCTTCATGTCTAGCGCGGTTCCACAATGGCTCCGGACTTCTCTACGCTAGAAACCAGACGTCTCGGAAAATTCTCATTCCTAAAGGCACCACGATGGCTTGCCTTACTGAATCCCAACCTGTCTCTGTTGTCCCGCTTATGCCAGCGTGTTCTGACCTTCTTTTTATTGGACGTTCATCAAGCGTTTCTGTTCTTGCTGCAACTATTAGTCCAGAACTGACCTCTTCACAGACAGATGAGTTGCTTGCCTTGCTACAAAAGCATAGAAGATTGTTTGATGCCCATTCCTCATCTCTGCGACAGACGTCCATTATTAGGCATCGTATCTAGACCAATGGCACTTCCATCGTACGCCGTCGACCATATCACGTCTCTTTGTCTGAGCGTGAGATCATTGAACAATATGTAGCTGATATGCTGCAACAAAACATTATACGTTCCTCCGCGAGTCCTTGGTCATGCCTTGTTGTTTTAGCAAGGAAAAAAGATGGCTCCGTGAGATTTTGCGCGGACTACAGAGCACTTAATAAGATTACCCGCAAGGATGTTTACCCCATGCCGCGCATAGGTGATGCTTTGGATTCATTGCAAGGTGCCGAGTACTTCTAAAGCATAGACCTGCGTTCAGGTTACTGGAAAATACCCATGCACGAGGATTACAAAGAAAAGACAGCGTTTTCATTACCAGATGGGCCTTACGAATTCAACGTCATGCCATTCGGCCTTTGCAATGTTCCAGCAATATTCGAGCGGATGATCGACACAGTTTTACGAAGCTTGAAATGGAAGACTTGCTTGTGCTATTTAGACGATATCGTTATTTTCTCGTCAACCTTCCCTCAGCACTTGCAACGACTGGACGAAGTTCTTACGTGGCTTAAAGTGTTAGGCCACATCGATTAAAGTGTTAGGCCACATCGTAAACAAGGACGGTATTCATCCCGATCCAGACAAGATTTCCGCTGTCCAACACATCCCGCGTCCTGAAAAAGCCAAAGATTTGCGCAGTCTCCTCGGCCTCGCTTCTTATTTTCGCCGATTGATTCGAGACTTCGCCCCAATAGCTTCACCATTGCACAAGTTGCTCGGATCAGGCGTCGCCATTGTGTCAGCCATTTGGACGAAACCGCGCCTACGCTCCTGCATACAGACACCAGTGGTAGAGGCATTGGTGGAATTCTCCTACAGCGAGACAAATCTTCACGTGAGAAAATCGTCGCATGCGCGAGCCATGCACTGACCCCTGCCGACAAGAATTATATCATCACCGAACAGGAGTGCCTAGCGGTCGTATGGTCGATACGAAAGTTTCGACCTTATCTCCGCGGCCGCCACTTTACTATGGTTACGGACCATCACGCCTTGTCTCGACAATCAAGAACTTGTCCGGCCGCCTTGGTCACTGGATTCTTCGCTTACAAGAATAAGACTTCACGATTACATACAAGTCAGCAAACAAACATCAACACGCCGACGCACTTTTGCGTTGCCCGCTCTCTTCGGAGCCACTTAACAAACCCGCCACTGCCGCACTCGATGAGCTTTCGGCCGTCTCTTCCCTACATGTTTCGTCATTAGCTACTGTGGACCCAACTACTCCAAGCGAGTGTGGTTTGTTCTTATCTCACCAACGTGCTGACCCTTACTGTCGCTGCATCATGGACCGTCTTGACGGGACTTGTCGGCCCCCTAACGCCCGTCTTCGCCGACAGCTGGCGCAATTCAAGCTCAACAACCACGTCCTGTACCGTAATATCTACCACCTTGATGGTCAACGCTGGGTGCCCGTTCTACCTCGAACTCGTCGGGCTCAAGTCCTCAAGACATATCACGACGACATGTCTGCTGGACACATGGGCTTCCAGAAAACGCATGACCGCATAAGATGTCACTTCTACTGGCTGGGCTTGTCCACCTGTGTCGCGAAGTACGTTGCCTCATGCGCCTTTTGTCAGCGTCGCAAGCTACCTACATCAACTCGAAGTGGACAATTACAACCGCTACCGTATCCCCTGCAACCATTCGAGGTAGTTGGCGTTGACCTGTATGATCCGCTTCCTATGACTGTCACGGGCAATCGATGGGTAGTTACAGCTGTCGACCACCTCACCCGCTACGCCGAAACAGCTCCCGTGCCTTCTGCATCAGCTTCGGAAGTGGCTGACTTCAATCTTAGAGCAATAATCCTTCGACACGGAGCTCCTCGTGTAATTCTGAATGACCGTGGAAGAGTATTTCTTCCAGAACTCGTAGAAGAAGTGCTCAAGGCATCCGGCACTACACACAAAACAAGCTCCAGTTACCATTCTCAGACGAACGGCCTGACTGAGCGCTTTCATCGTACACTGTCAGATATGATAGTGATGTATATCGAACCCGACCACAGAAACTGGGACACCATTTTGCCATTTGTCACTTTTGCGTATACTACCTCTGTACAGCGCACAACCGGTTACTCGCCGTTCTACCTCGTCCACGGTCCCTTCCCCTCTTCTTTCCTCGATGTTTCGTTCTTCTCTGCGCCTGTCAAACCATGTTCATCTTCAAGTGAAGAATACGTGTCTCGTCTACTTCATTGCCGCCAGCTGGCTCGCGTCAACACTGAAGCCAAGCAACAGGATCGCAAGCTTGAATATGATGCCTCTCATCGTGCCGTGTCCTTCAGCCCTGGCGACGAAGTCCTCCTTCTTACACCCATTCGCCCTCCCGGCCTGTAGAAGTTTTAACTACGTTTTATTGGCCCCTAAACTGTCTTGGAGCAAACGTCTCCTGTGGATTATCGCGTGGCACCCGTTCTTCTTCCGATGGACCACCGCTACAGGGCAGCAGAAATAGTCCACGTATCCCGCATGAAGCCTTTCATACGGCGTTCCTCTTCGCTTTAAACTGCAGCCAAGAACTGCGGTCAGGATGACCGCTTTCACGGAGGGGGGGAGTTAGTGTAGGCATTCATTAAGCACATCTACTATCTTTACACATATTCATCATCATGAGTGGTCGTCATCTTCATCTGCTGCGAGGATTTGGCTTGCCTGAGTTCTGTGCCTTGGGTGTGGTTGCTTCACCGTGTCTTCTGGGCATAATAAAGGTTGCCTTCAACGTTACATCACAATATATATATATATATATATATATATATATATATATATATATATATATATATATATATATATATATACATACATTGAAATAGAGGTGTTGTACGTCGAGAAAGCTTCAGACGCAGCTTGGCGAAAGGTGCTTCAAGAGGCAGGTATGGCTACCGCGAGTGGCGTGCGCCACCGATCAACATCGCCTTCTTCAGTAGCAAGAGAGCGTCCGTTATTCAGATTCATTACAATTACTCCCCACGAAATAAGGAGCCATCCTGACGACTTATGGACAAGTAAACACGAGAGTGTCGTAGCAGGGCTCAAGTCTCGACATGTGCACAATTTCCTGGCCATGACGACATTGTTCAGAAGATGGTTCCAGTGGCTCGATGAGGTAATTCACCAGTAACGTTTTCTGTAGTATACGATGTGGGCCGTGATACTTGGGGACCAACTTGGTAGAGAGGCCAGGTGTAGCAGAAGGGACATGCAGCCAGACGAGTGCACCGGGATCGTATGAAGTAGTGTTACCAGATGCGTCATGGTGGTGCTTTTGGCGTCCTTGATCTTGGATTTTGAATGATCTTGCCAATTGGCGGCACTCTTCAGCGTATGTAGCGGCTTGAGACAGAGTCGTGGACTCTATTGAGTCAGGTCTGTATGAAAGAATGGTGTCCATAGTGCAAGAAGGTTCACGTCCGTAAAAGAGGAAAAAAGGAGAGAACCCAGTAGTGCTTTGAATGGCGGTATTATAGGCGAGCGTGATAAACGGGAGCACTCGGTCCCAATTGGAGTGGTCTTACGAGATGTACACAGAAAGCATGTTACCAAGGGTGCGGTTGAAGCGCTCTGTCATTCCATTGGTTGGGGGTGGTAGGCACTTGTAGTGCGGTGAACGACGTGGCACTCACGCAGCAATGCTGTGATGACGTCTGACAACAATACGCGACCACGATCGCTCAGTAACTCCCGAGGTGCTCCATGACGTAATACGATGTTGTGAAGAACGAAAGTCGCAACGTCTTTTGCTGTAGACGAGGGAAGGGATGTAGTTTCGGCATATCGCGTGAGGTGGTCGGCGGCACCTATGATCCAGCGGTTACCGTCTGCAGTGTTGGGAACCGGACCATAGATATCGATGCCGACACGGTCGAATGGTCGGGATGGGCATGGTAGGGGTAATAAGGTACCACTGGCTTGATGAGGGGGAGTCTTTCGTCTCTGGCACGTCGAGCAAGCCCGAACGTACTGTCGTATAAAACGGTACATGCCATGCCAGTTTTATCGGAACGTATGCGAGAATCTTCTGGAAACCTGCGTGGCCACATTGGGGGTCGTCATGAAACGTGGAACAAATTTCGGATTCCAGATGACGTGGAATCACGAGTAGCCTCTGACGTCCACCGGGTGCGTAGTTTCGTCGGTACAGCACGTCGTCGTGAGTGGTGAAGAGCTCGACTTGCCGACGCAACGTGCGAGTAGGGGGAGAAGCCGTCCGCCCAGCCAGAATGTCTAGAATCGAAGCAACCCAACGGTCCTTGCGTTGCTCAGATGGCATGTCGGTGTTAGTGACGGCAGTGGCATCACAGATAAGACTTTCGCAGTAGGCCGGGTCAGGGGGTAGGGGTGAACGGGAGAGGGCGTCTGCGTCCGAATGTTTCCGGCCGGAGTGATAGACCACGCAAATATCATATTCTTGAAGACGTAACGCCCATCGGGTGAGGCGACTACTTGAATCCTTCAGTGAAGACAACCAGCAGAGGGCGTGGTGGTCAGTCACGACGTCAAAAGGGCGCCCGTACACGTAAGGTCGAAATTTCTCTATCGCCCAAATAATGGCGAGGAATTCATTTTCAGTGACGGAATAGTTGATTTCGGCTTTGCTGAGAGTTTGGCTTGCGTAGGCAACCACGTACTCTTGGAAGCCGTCTTTTTCCTGCGCAAGAGTAGCACCTAGCCCAACACCACTAGCGTCGGTGTGGATTTCTGTGGGTGCCGATGGGTCGTAGTGTCACAGAATAGGCGGCGACGTGAGGAGGCGGCGCATTTCATTGAAATAATTGTCACACGTGGCAGACCAGGCCAAAAGGTCTCTAGAGCCGGCAAGGAGCTTGGTCAAAAGATCGATGATTGTCGTGAAATTGCGGACGAAGCGCCGGAAGTAGGAGCAAAGACCTATGAAGCTTCGGAGGTGTTTTATGGTGGTCGGTTCGGGAAACGCTGAAACGGCTGTAAGTTTGGCAGGGTCAGGAAGAATGCCGTCTTTCGAAACCACGTGGCCAAGAATCGTTAGCTTTTGAGCGGGGAAATGACATCTCTTCAGATTTAGTTGCAGCCCCATGGCAGAGATACAAGCGAGGAATTTCTCGAGGCGGGTTAAATGGGCTGCCAAATCAGTTAAAAAGACGACAATGTCATCTAAATAACAAAGGAAAGCGTTCCATTTGAGACCTCGAAGGATAGAGTCCATCATTTGCTCGAAAGCAGCTGGCGCGTTGCAGACGCCGTAGGGCATGAATGTGAATTCGTAAAGCCCGTCGGGCGTGATGATAGCTGTTTTTTTCGCGATTAGCCTCTGCCATGGGTACCTGCCAGTATCCAGAGCGCAGATCTAAAGAGGAGAAAAATTCCGCTCTCTGTAGGCAGTCCAATGCATCGTCAATGCGTGGCAGCGGATAGACATCCTTGCGCGTGATTCGGTTGAGTCGTCGGTAGTACACGCAGAACCTGATGGAACCATCCTTCTTCTTCACCAGCACAACTGGAGAGGCCCAGGGACTGCTTGACGGTTGCACGTCAAGCAGTCCCTGCCACGTTTCAGCGGTGCCACGTTTCAGCATATAGTCGACCTGTTCAATGATGGCTGGGCGTTCGGCAGTTGACACGCGATATGAACGCTGTCGTAATGGTGTTTCTTGACCGGTATCTATACGGTGAACAACGATGACGCTCGACGTAAGGAAGGCTGATTGTGGTCAAACGAGGCTCGAAAACGCTGGAGGAGCTTGATCAGCTGTTCCTGCTGCCCAGGCGTTTGGTGCCAATCAATGGACTTGCGGAATACATCCATAGGGTCATTGGCGTCAGTAGCGGGTGTAATGACACAAGTCGGTAGAAATGGTTTGTCTGGATACATCGGGTCTTCGAAAATACAATATAAGGTCTCGAGACTCCCCAGACACTCGCCGCATAGCAGGATGTATGGACAAGCATAGACGTTGCACGCATAAAGTACCGCCGAACGATTGGAAAAGTTGATGATGGCGAATGGGAGGACGATGGTTCGGTGGTGCGCACTAGCTGTAGTTGGTTGGAACAGGAGCGTCGAGTTAGTGGCAGAAGGGGAAAACACAGGCACTAGGACGGCGGAGAAAGGCGCGATGGGGACATCAGGTGCGGCAAACACTTTCGAGGGACTGTGGTGGTCGATATCAAGGCACGGAGTCAACGTAAATTCAGCACGAGCGCAGTCAACGAGGGCCTGGTGGGTAGAAAGGAAATCCCATCCTAGTATGATGTCGTAAGATGAACGCGGAAGAACAACAAAGTTGATGGCGTACCAAACATCTTGAATAAGAACACGTGCTGTGCACTGAGCCGTCGGCGCGATAAAATGGGAGGTGGCTGTACGCAGAGCAAGATTCGTAATCGGCGTTGTAAATTTTCTCAAATCGCGACACAGTTTTTCACTAATTACAGAAACGACGGCGGTGTCGACAAGTGCACGGACAGCAACAGCTTCTACTAGCGCTATAAATTTGTTGGGCGGACAAAGAGGAGGTCTTGGAGAGTTCGACGACGACGCAGTTCTTGCCTCCGGAACTGCGGCTGTCAGTTTTCCTCTCGAGCGGGGCTCGTGCGACGAAGCATCGGGGAGACAGATCGGTGACGGTGTGGTAATGACCGGCGAGAGTCGACAGGGCGTCGTGGGGACGAGTCGGCGATAGGGGAAGACGGTCGCTGGGGATTCTGGGCAGCCTGGCAATTTGCAGAATTTACACGGTCCGGGGGCTAGAAGTTGCGACGGCAACAGTAGCGTGCTATATGTCCCACAAAACTACATGAAAAACAGATCGGTCGATTATGGAAGGTGCGCCATGGGTTAACGACAGAAGGTGCGGGGGGCGTAGTAGGATGGGGTGCCATGTATGTAGGCAGCGTCGTAGGGTAGGAGGACCCAGTGCCCCGGTATGCGCCAGAGATAGGTGGGGCTGGGGGTCTAGCAACGACGGCAGCGTAGGTCAGCGGCGTAGACACAGATGACGATGAAGGCAGTGCCTGCGTGACCTGTGTCTCAATGACCTGGCGTAGACGGGGGTCTAACGAGGTCACTGGCTCGGATGCTTCGGTCACAAGAGAAAATTGATGCGCAACTTCTCGAATGAATTGTTTGATGTGGGGCAGTAAGACGATGTGATCAGCAGCGACGTCGTGCACGAGGGCGGAAACTTCAGCTGTATCTTTAGCGGCCCTGCGCGTCAAGACACGCTGCTTACGCAACTCATCGTACTCCTGACAGAGCTGGACAACGTCGGTGAAAGTCTGTGGGTTCCTAGCGACTAGCATCTGGAAGGTATTGTCGTCAACTCCTTTGATTAGGTGCTTCTTTTCTCGCGTTCGGTTAGAGATAGATCGACCCGCTTGCAAAGAGACAAGACATCTTCGGTGTACCTTGTAAAGGTCTCGTCCCTGCGCTGGACTCGACTACGCAGACGCTGCTAAGCGTGAAGCCAGCGCACGGCGGGACGACCGGAGACCGCGGCGATGGTGGCCTTGAAGGCGGACCAGTTGGTGATTTCGCCTTCGTGGTTCTTGAACCATACGTTGGCCAAATCAGTGAGGTAAAAGCGCACGTTCGTGAGCTGGTCGCAGGCGTTCCATTTGTTGGAAGCGCTTACGATTTTGTACTCGACGAGCCAGTCCTCGACGTCTTGTTCATCGTTGCCGCAAAAAATTGGTGGGTCGTGTTGCCGAGGTACACCAGTACAGTAGACCGTCGGTGGTGGGGCAGCTTGAGTGGTGGTGGGGCAGCTTGATATATATAGTACACTTTCATTAAGCACATCTACTATCTTTACACATATTCATCATCATGAGCGGTCGTCATCTTCATCTGCTGTGGGGATTTGGCTTGCCTGAGTTCTGTGCCTCGGGTGTGGTCGCTTCACCGTGTCTTCTGGGCATAATAAAGGTTGCCTTCACTGTTACATCACAAGTGGTAGAGTGTGCTCTACGATCTTCCATCCTCTCCTAGCCCGATCGGCCTCCTAGAGCTCCGCTCAGGTCGTCACTTCTGCCAGGTGTCCGGTAACATGCCTCAGGACGAGCCAACCGGCGCTTCTGTGTCTACCTCCATGGCCCTGGCTACCGCGGCCTATCCATCGTGGATTATCACCGCGCACCAGCGTGAGCCGCCTACGTTCGCCGGACTTCGAGGTGAAGATGTGGAGGATTGGTTGAACCAGTTCAATCGAGCGAGTTCCACTAACAACTGGGATGATCCTACCAAACTTCGTCGTGTTTCTTTCTATCTGACAGGTGTAGCGAAAACATGGTTTTTCAATCATGAAACGGACATTACGGACTGAACACGTTTCAAGCAAGAGCTTCGCCGAATTTCCGGCACCTCGGTGGTTCGTTCAGCTCTCGCGAAGAAGACACTGGCTGCTCACAAGCAACAATGCGGTGAGTCTTACACATCGTACATAGAGGATGTGCTTGCTGTCTGTCACCGTTTCAGCACGTCCATGTCTGAATCAGAGAGAGTTCGTCATCTATTGAAAGGGATCGGAACGGTCGCGTTCAATGCCTTGGTCATACAAAACACGACCACGGTCGCTGACGTTGTAGCCACGTGCCAACGCCTAGAGGAACTTGAGTCCCAACGGTTCCCACCGGACAGCGCTGAAAACACCACTACGACTGAAGCCTCGTTGCGTGCCATGATCCGGGTGATTATACGGGAAGAGCTGCAATTTTTCGGCTTCTCAATGACACCGAGTCCACCTTCCCCCTCCAACGCTGTTTTGCGCGACGCTATCAAAGAGCAGTTGGCGTCCATGACCGGGCCAGCGTATGTAGGTTCTCCAGTACCTCGACTCCATTTGACGTACGCTCAAGTCCTCGCTGGCTCACCACCCGTCGTAAAACCGATGCCCGCACACTCGACACCTGTCCTACTTGCTTCGTTATACCCCGAGTGCGCCTAGCCAGCCCATTCACCCACCATGGCGGCCTGCCTCGTCCGATCTATTATTACTGTGGCTATCGGGGCCACATTGCACGCGTCTGTCGGAAGCGTCAGCAGGACGAGCGTCATGCATTCGACACCCACCGACGGGATGATGGGACAAGCTGGTACGCTTTCCAACGTCGTCCTTATGATCCGCCGCTACGTCGCTCACCGTCTCCAACTGCGACATCTGAGCCAACCACTTCTTACCACTCTGCTGGACGCCGCTCACCCTCACCCCTCCGCCGCTCCACGTCTCCATTGCTTCCGGTCTCGCAATTCACCAACCAATGCCCGCAAAACTAATCTCTGCAGCTTTTGGAGGAAAAGCTGCATCGAACGAAACGACTGAAATTCCTCCAATACGTCCATATAATACGATATCTGTTTTAATAGAAGGTGTGTACGTGGACGCTTGAATAGACACTGGTGCTTGTTTGTCTGTGATTGATCGTTCCTTGTGCTCACGTCTCCGAAAAGTCACCACCCCTTATGATGGACCTACACTGCTCGCTGCTCAAGGGGACGCCATTAGACCGGCCGCTATGTGCACCGCTCGTGTTTTTATAGCTGGTCTTTTTCGTTTTGTGCAATTTGCTGTGCTGAGTTCGTGTGCCCACCAGCTTATATTAGGCTGGAATTTTTCTGTCTACGGCAAATGCTTCCATCTGCTGTCGAGAAATATTGTTTATATGATGGAAACTGACAATGCCCTGTATGCGGATGACAAGCCCGTTCGCTTGCTCGCTGCTGAAGATACCGAGCTACCACTTGGTCATCAGTGAATAGTTACCATCACTTGTATTGTGATCGACTCTGGTGACGTATTTATTCAACCATCTGCACGCTTTCTCGCAAGAGGTATAGCCCTTGCTTCATGTCTAGCGCGGTTCCACAATGGCTCCGGACTTCTCTACGCTACAAATCAGACGTCTCAGAAAATTCTCATTCCTAAAGGCACCACGATGGCTTGCCTTACTGAATCCCAACCTGTCTCTGTTGTCCCGCTTATGCCAGCGTGTTCTGACCTTCTTTTTATTGGACGTTCATCAAGCGTTTCTGTTCTTGCTGCGACTATTAGTCCAGAACTGACCTCTTCACAGACAGATGAGTTGCTTGCCTTGCTACAAAAGCAGAGAAGATTGTTTGATGCCCATTCCTCATCTCTGCGACAGACGTCCATTATTAGGCATCGTATCTAGACCAATGGCACTTCCATCGTACGCCGTCGACCATATCGCGTCTCTTTGTCTGAGCGTGAGATCATTGAACAATATGTAGCTGATATGCTGCAACAAAACATTATACGTTCCTCCGCGAGTCCTTGGTCATGCCTTGTTGTTTTAGCAAGAAAAAAAGATGGCTCCGTGAGATTTTGCGCGGACTACAGAGCACTTAATAAGATTACTCGCAAGTGGGGACGAGTCGGCGATAGGGGAAGACGGTCGCTGGGGATTCTGGGCAGCCTGGCAATTTGCAGAATTTACACGGTCCAGGGGCTAGAAGTTGCGACGGCAACAGTAGCGTGCTATATGTCCCACAAAACTACATGAAAAACAGGTCGGTCGATTATGGAAGGTGCGCCATGGGTTAACGACAGAAGGTGCGAGGGGCGTAGTAGGATGGGGTGCCATGTATGTAGGCAGCGTCGTAGGGTAGGAGGACTCAGTGCCCCGGTATGCGCCAGAGATAGGTGGGGCTGGGGGTCTAGCAACGACGGCAGCGTATGTCAGCGGCGTAGACACAGATGACGATGAAGGCAGTGCCTGCGTGACCTGTGTCTCAATGACCTGGCTTTGC
>NW_023613294.1:0-43211 GCF_013339725.1 Rhipicephalus microplus
CGTATACGCAGTAGTAGCAGGCATTGTTGCTGACGATGCCAACTTGCAGAATGCCGATCCAAAAAGACTGATGCGAGCTGTCTGAAGTGATCATATTGGACCATGTTATTGCTAAGTTAGTCCAGATGCATTCAGTTTAGAGACTTCGAGATCGCTTGCGGGTATACCGAGTTTACTCGGATGGCCCGTTATTGCTATGCACATTCGATGCTATTACATATCTACGAGTTGGCGGCCCCTAAAACTTATTTCTTGGTTTTATCAGAGCCACATGGACCTCTTGAGCACTGTTTAGATGAGAACATATATTACACCTAAAGCTCATTCTGAAACGCTGGTAATAACTCATCAGAGATAAAGTGATAAATCGCATGAGATAAGCGGCAAGCTAGCTATAGAGAGAGAAACAACTTTTATTGAAACGGCAAGTGCAAGCTAGCTAGAAGATAAATATTATCATGACGCAGAAAACAGCTGAAGTTGGATACGGGACAGCTTACTTTAATAACATGCAAGGCGCTGGAAAGTGGATCAGGCACGAACCTCGTCTTTCTTGCTGCGCAAGTTCTTTGTTGTTTTTTAGCTCGACAGAATGAATGTGGTGGCGTACAGCTGGCCATGATGAGGAGGACAGAGAAGCAGAAAACACACGAGATCCTTGTCCATTCACCGAAAGGCCTGACACATGTACCCGTCGCAGCGCGACAGTGCATGGCTTTTGACGCGCCGTCGCGTCCTCTCCCTATGGAAAGGGAGAGTGCAAAGCTTCGCGTAGTACGCGCGCCCTCTCTCCATAGGAAGAAGGCGCGACACCACGTCAGGAAGCCACGCGCTGCAGTGCGTACATGTGGTCAGACAACTCGAAGGCGAAATCCACTTTTTATTCTCTTTAGTTTTATTGCTTCGTCCCACATCGAAAGCTTTCTGCCTCCATGACCGGCCTACCTTGGACATGTAGGATGACGTGTGATCACGTCTTCATGTTAGGTCACAGTAACGTTCTGATGACGGCATAATGACAGCACGATTTCTGGCAATCTGTGGCATCATTGACGGTGATGTTTGCATCACTCATGTTACTGCCGACGCTGCTGGACGCCGGAGATATGTCATCGCGTTCGATGAGACATCTAAGGATTTTACCCTTAAAAAATACCAAGCTTTCTCTTGGAACGGCTTAGATTGAACAAGTTAAGGGGCCTCTCAATACCGTGGAGAGAGAGAATAAAATGAGGGAAAGGCCGGGAGGTAACCAGAAAATGGAGCATCCGGTTTGCTAACCTGCACTAGGGGAAGGGGGAATGGGGAAGAAAGATGGGAAAGAAAGTGAAGAGGGAAATAGACGCGCGAAAAAAAAAAAGGGGGGGGGGGGGCTGGGGTGCTATAGTCTATACAATAGGCCACTGCCACGCAAAAAGTTCAGTAAGGCCTTCACTGATTTTCTGTGAGCACACAAATCATGTCGCCTTTCAAGCACTGATTGTTCAGACAAAGGTCTGTCGTCAAGGCGAGCTAACGCAGCAGCTAGTTGCCGTCTTTGCACGCTGTAACGAGGGCAGTGACAGAGAACGTGCTCTATAGTTTCATCGCTGCCGCAATGACCGCAAGCAGCACGTGGAGGTGCACGGATGACCAAATAAGCTCTTTGCAGATGACAAATGTTTCACAAAATTTCAGCAAAGGTGCAAACTTAGTTATTGTTTGAATCAGCATTGCATGGGCGTAATCGGCATGAAGTGTTTTTTTCTATAGCGTCCCTCAGCTTTTCGAACGACCCTTGAAATTCGAGTCGCGCGACCAGCGAATTCGGCGAAACCTGGATTGTCACGTTGGGTTTGACTCTCCATGTCGGCTTTAATACCTCTCCTGCAGAGAGACTTGGTATCGGAAGAGAGTTATTGAATAGAAAAAATGAAGAGTGCGGTAAAGCGACGCAGTAACTGTCTCTACCATTGCAGGCGCGCCCACCCTGTTAGGCAGCTCTGCGAAGATATGCGTGCCTGTTCATGGTGATAAGTGGACAGCACGCACTATGTCATCGCGAAGGCTTTGCCGCTGTTCAGGTTTGATTTGACGCGGATAGTACTTGAACTATATGAAGGCGTTCTATCCATGGTGCAAAAAAAAAAAGCATCAAACATGACGCTTTCTACGAAGATTTTGTAGAGCTTCGGAGTACTCGAGCACAATTCCTCTCCAGAAGAGGCCAATATTGATGACTATACGCGTGAAAATTTTCAGCTTTGCGTTACGTTTACTCTGAACACTAGTTTCTTTGGTCGCGGGAAAAGTCTTCTATAGGCGGAAGTTACAGGCGATGATGAACGCTTCATTGTCGATGAACGACTCCATGCTCACGTCAACCGAGAACAACGTTCACAGGAAGGCTGTTAACACATGCACAGCACCGAAGGACATTCTGCGTGGATTTCCCTCTAAATGAATAAGCATTTTTTTTACACCATAGCGTCACGCCAAGCGTGCGGTCTGATCACCGAATGAGACGAGTCAAGTGCCAGCATAAGAACGTTTTTTGATCACAGAATAGGACTTTATAGCGGAGGGAGAGAGGAAGATGTGCACACCGCTTGCACCCACGTGCGACTATCTGTGTCGTGAATGATAAGCGGTTATGGCAGCCTACTGGTTCCGTTGGTACGTTTCTCTTTCCTTAAGATTTCTCTTTCTAATAACAAAGGTTTGTTCATTCTCTGCAGACGTAAGACTATCGTGTTTCGACAACATTTGCTGTGAAACATGCAGATACGGGGCCAATTTTTTGAAATGTAAACGAGATGAAAGCAGGCTACTCTTTTTGTACATTTAATTAATACTGGAGCACGATTTTAAAGTCTGTTTTCTTCGAATCAGCAAACTTTACCAAGCCAAACGAACTTGGCACCGCAAAAGCGCACAACACCTGCCCCGTGGAAGCTCCACACGTCAACAAATCCTACAAAACGCATTAGGCAAGTACAGTTTTCAGGCCTGCGCACTTCGTAAGTTATGTCGTGATACCAGTATACCTATGGAAACTATACGAAGCCTCCTTTTCGCAGCAGTTCCCTAACAGATGGAGCAGTAACAGATGGAGCAGAATACACGCATTAAAAAAAACTTAGATTAGGAAACCCATACTTCGTGACTACAGAAAGACCGTGAAAGAAAGAGCACATAAAATATTTCACAATTTGTATGGTTAGGCAACCTTGCTGATTTGCTTCTCTATAATATCTGAATCAGCACGACATATGAACAGAAACTTGGCCTGCACATTACTTAGTTTGGCTAATCTAGAATGAAAGTTTCACTTGAAGCATGTCACAGCTGAAACTCAGTGAACAGCCAGAACGTCTTACACATAGGTCTGTTTTACGTTTTTTTTTGCTCCTTGCCATTGACAGTTCATGGCAATGTTCACACGCGGATAGCGATTGCATCGCGCTGCTGTCCAGTGTTACGAAAGACGGTGACGCCAACATGGTCCCGAAGGCGCCACTGCTCCGATCTCCACCGACACAGTCACCAGCCGTTTGGTAGCGTACGTTTCTCAGCTCGCGACTGCTTCTGCGCAGAGCTGATAGACGAGCAGACGAGACGACGGTGAGTTAAACAAGGTTTATGTACAGCATATATACAGAGGCGTTACAAATTCGGCACTGGGGCCGACAGCTTGGGTTCTGTTATGCCAGCGAGTCCTCGTCAAACGTCCGTGCCTCTGAAAAAGGCAATTTGGGTCAAGGCCAGCCCGCCGTCTGCCTGACGCGAACATCTCAACGGCGTGAACACGCGCGGCGCCTCTCTCGCCCACGTGCATTGAGTCAGCGGCGCACGTGACAGCGAGCCGGCGTTCTCGTGTCTGGTGGTCTGACGCATGGCGCGGCAACCCCATTGGAAGAATCTGCGCTGACGACCAGCGGCGCTTCTGATTGGACATTTTGGTTGGACCCGGTGTAAATAAAAGAAGCCCTGCGGCGCGTCGCGATCGGCGGTCCTACGAGAGAGGAACCCCCATGTCGGAGAGCCGACATGTGTGTGAATCAGCGGTTTAGGCGAAAGGCTGACCTATGTGTTAGAGAGAGGAGCTCGGCTCTTCGAGTCTCTGCCGGCCCCAGTGCCGAAATTGTAACGCCTCTGTATATATGCTGTACATAAACCTTGTTTAACTCACCGTCGTCTCGTCCGCTCGTCTCCTCAGCTCTGCGCAGAAGCAGTCGCGAGCTGAGAAACCTACGCTACCAAACGGCTGGTGACCTTCCGGCGGGGTCGAAAGCAGTGGCGTCCGGGACCGCGTCGGCGTCGCCGTCTTTCGCAACAGTGGTGGCTTCGGCGGGATCGGTCCGCCGTTCTCAACAGGGTGGCAGCGGTGGATTCGGAGCTGGCTACGCAACAGTGGTTGGCAGCTGCGGGATCGGCCGGCGTCAGCGACATCGATGCGGTGAGTGCCTGATGTTTTCCCCTCAGTTCACCAGACTGCTCTAGCTCAGGTTGTAGTAGTTTAGAGAAGGGCTGTGTGAAGCATTAGAGTGAGCTTTGATCGTTTCAAGCAAAGTCGAAGTGCTTTGAAACCAAAGTTAATGCGGAGGGGGTAAACACGGGAGAGTGAAAAATTGCTTGCGCGTCTTGCTAGTTGACTTATAGTGGGTACGGCAAGTAAATTGTTAACAGGGGCAAACAGCAAGAGGCTAGTGTGAACGATGGAGGACCTTAAAGTGAAGGAACTCATCGAAATTTGTGAGGAACTCGGCATTATTTGGGCCGTGCGAAACGAAAGCAAGCGATCCTTGAGATCATGAAGGATGAGGGAGTGTCGGCTGAGGAAGTCGATGAGGCCTGGGTGGATATTAAAGCACGCCGTGAGGAGGCTGAAAGGCGAGAAGTAGAAGCTCGCGAACGTGAAGAAGCTGAAAGGCGAGAAGCTCGCGAACGTGAAGAAAGGCAGAAGCTCGCGAACGTGAGGAGCTGAAAGGCGCGAAGCTCGCGAAGAAGCTGAAAGGCGCGAAGCTCGCGAACGTGAAGAAGCTGAAAGGCGCGAACGTCGCGAGGAGGCCGAGAGACAGGAGCGCCTCGAGATGAAACGAATAGAATTGGCAATCCTACAGTGTTCGCAGGCGCCTAGCGTAGCTTCTCCGACGATTCAGGTCAGCGGTTTTAGAATTCGGGACCAACTGCCACCGTTCGTAGTAGGCGAGGACATGGCGAAGTATCTCGTCAAGTTTGAACACGTGTGAGCGAAACGCTTTGGAGCGGTCTCTTTGGGCGCAGAACCTTAGCTCTTCTTCCCGGCGAAGTGTCCGACGCATTAACTTGCTTGTCTAGGGAAGCGTTTGAGAGCTATGACGAGGTTAAGGAAGTGCTCTTGAGACGTTACAAGTTGTCACCCGAGGCTTTCAGGCAAAGGTTCCGGTATGCTAAAAAGGGGAATGAGTCACACGTGACTTCGCGTTTCGTCTTAAAGCCGATTTGATTGAATGGCTCAAGGGCGAAGGTGTTTATGACGACCGCGATAAAGTGGTGGAATGCGTTGCATTGGAGCAATTCTACCGCTGCATCGAGGAGGATGTCAAACTTTGGCTGCAGGACAAACTTGGTGAAGTACAGCTAAACAAGGCAGCAGAGTTAGCTGAGGAGTATTATACTCGCCGAAAGTTGCATAGCAGGGCAGTGCGCGTTGAAAAGGATGAAAGGAAAGAGGGCTTTTCAAGGAAACCTGATCAACGGAAACCCGCTCCGCACCGTAATTTCAAGAAGGACCCGTCTCTTACGAAGGACAGTGTAGGGGAAGGGCAAACAGAAGCGGAGAATCGAGTGAGGTTTCTACCACACAGGCATTAGAACCGGAAAACAAACGGAAGCCGCTAATCTGCTACAACTGTAAAAAGGAAGGGCACATCGCGAGAAACTGTCAGGAAAAGTTTGCCTTCGCAACGATCCGAGAATCAGAAAAAAACATTCGGTTGTTGGAGCCGTATCTCCAAGAAATTAGGGTGAATGAGAAAACGTGCCGAGCACTTAGAGACTCAGCGGCAACCATGGACGTTGTCCATCCTTCATTGGTGTCTCCGGATGACTTCACAGGAGAATGCGCGTGGATCAGGCAAGTCGCCGAGGTGCAGAGTGTTCGCTTACCAATCGCCACGGTGGTCATTGAAGGCCCGTTCGGTAAGCTTCGCACCGAAGCGGCTGTGTCTGCCGCGCTGAACGATCGTTTTCCTTATCTTTTCTCCAACAACTCGGAGCAGCTCTCAAAGAGCAGGGCAAATCGTTCTTCCCCAACTTAGCGTGCATGGCTCTCACGCGATCGCAAGCGCGAAAGCTTTCGCGGAGCTTGATCTGGTTCAATGCGGTGAAAGTGACCTTGTCGGCGGGTCGACGGAACCCAGAAGGAAATTTTCCGCGTGAGTCATGTGAGCAGTCACGCGAGCGGCCGTCGCGGAAGCGGCCGGCGCGGTATGCGTGGGGAGACGACGCATGGCGCCATTGAGTCAGAGCGAGAGGGTTGCAACGCTCTCGCCTGTAGCGGAAAGTTGGAGCGAGCTGCCGAGAGTTGATCGAGAGATGCTCATTCGAGAGCAGCGTGAGGATCTCTCGATTGAAGCGCTAGTGGAAAGCCAAATTGAAGCTAGTGGAAAGCCAGAAAAACGCGGCAAAAGTGCTGTCGAAGGAGCACTACGAGGAATCGGGAAGAAGCGCGCTTTGAAGTGATCAGGTAATGCTGTTGCAGCCCAAAAGGAACAAGCTTGAGGTTGATTGGGAAGGGCCCGCCACAGTATTATCGAAGCCTTGCGATCAAATTATGAAGTGAAAAGGAAGGCGGCCGGACAAAATTTACAACTTGATGAAACCAACGTTCAACATCAAGCGGTCGTAAATCTGTTGAATGCTTCAGAGGAAGAGGAAGCAGAAAGTTTGAGTTCTAGTCAGGGTAATCGAAGGGGGATCGAAAGTAATCTGGGAGCAGTTGAACCTAGAGCCTAGCTTAAGTGAAGGAGGACCTGAGAAGAGGACCTGAGAAAGATTGGTTCCGAGTTTGGTAGTGTTTCGGACCGTCCCGGAGACACGACGGTGATCGAACACGATATCGAGCTAAGCGGTGAGGAGTCAATCAGTAGCAAGCCGTATCGTTGTTCCCTGTGCAACGTCGCAAGTGTGAGCCGCTCTTGGTGCCGCATAGGTATCGTCGCCTAAAAGTGGCCGGTTACTGAGTGGAGCATGTTGCTCCACAGCGCAACTTTGACGTTCGCTAAAGAAAAAAAAAGGGAAAGGTAAACGTTAATGCAGGTGCATTGAGCAGTGCGTTAGTTAGTACCTTCTCAACCTTTCGGTTTCTGGCTGGCGATTCGGGGCAAAATTTTGACCTCATCACGACCTGGGCTGAGCGCTCTCGTTCAGAGTGATCTCAAGGGGCCAACTTGTGGTATTCTAATTCGTTACGTTGTTGTACGTGGGAAAAAAAAATTGAGTTGTCATTTAGTCTTGGTCCCACATGTGCCTCTTGATGTAGAGGGAACAAAATTCCGATAGACACGTAGATAGGTATATGTTGTACTATACTTTGTCTGGTGGTTCTGTCGGGTGACCGAGGGCACTTGCGTGTGTCGTGTGTTGTCTGTTGTCGATCCGTTCTTGGCAAGTTGCAGAACCATCGACAAGTGCTGAAACCGAAGATGGTCAGAAGAGACGAGTGAAGCTGGTCGCAAGTTGTGGCGACAAGCCAGTGGAGCTGGGATCCGTCGTCAAAAATGGGATGTGTTCCCGGAACAGTCTGGAGCTGTATTCTCCCCATGGCCCTGGAGGCGAACCTGGAGGGACCTGGCGAACGAGCGCACCTGACATCCGAGCCCGTGGAAGCAGCTCGTCTTTCCGGTGCATTGTCTGGCGGCGGGGGTGCTGTTATGCCAGCGAGTCCTCGTCAAACGTCCGTGCCTCTGAAAAAGGCAATTTGGGTCAAGGCCAGCCCGCCGTCTGCCTGACGCGAAATCTCAACGGCGTGAACACGCGCGGCGGCCTCTCTCGCCCACGTGCATTGAGTCAGCGGCGCACGTGACAGCGAGCCGGCGTTCTCGTGTCTGGTGGTCTGCCGCATGGCGCGGCAAACCCCATTGGAAGAATCTGCGCTGACGACCAGCGGCGCTTCTGATTGGACATTTTGGTTGGACCCGGTGTAATAAAAGAAGCCCTGCGGCGCGTCGCGATCGGCGGTCCTACGAGAGAGGAACCCCCATGTCGGAGAGCCGACATGTGTGAATCGCGGTTTTTAGGCGAAAGGCTGACCAGTGTTAGAGAGAGGAGCTCGGCTCTTCGAGTCTCTGCGGCCCATGCCGAAATTGTAACGCCTCTGTATATATGCTGTACATAAACTTGTTTACTCACCGTCGTCTCGTCCGCTCGTCTCCTCAGCTTCTGCGCAGAAGCAGTCGCGACTGAGGAAACCTACGCTACCAACGGCTGGTGACCTTCCGCGGCGGGGTCGAAGCAGTGGCGCTCCGGACCGCGTCGGCGTCGCCGTCTTTCGCAACATGGTGGCTTCGGCGGGATCGTCCGCCGTTTCTCAACATGGTGGCAGCGGTGGAATTCGGAGCTGGCTACGCAACAGTTTCTCCTCTCCAACACATAGGTCTCTGCTCGCGACGCGCCGCAGGGTTTTTTTTTATATGCAGCGGATGGATTCTTTGAGTAACCAAATGTCCAACCAGAAGCGCCGCTGGTCGTGAGGTCAGAATCCTCCAATGGGGTCGCCGCTGGGCCGCGTCATTCTCATCATATCTGGAGCCCCTGCGCTGCACGTGGCTGCACCAAGGACGAGTGACGTGGCCACGCATTGCGCCAGACTCGCCAGACAGGAAGGCGCCGGCTCGCTGGCTGACGTGACTCACTGCACGTGCGCGGCAGAAAGGTACCACCGCGTGATGACGCCGTTGAGTTGTTCATCGCGTCACGCGGGCTCGCGTGCTGGCCTTGACACAGATTGCCTTTTTCAGAGGCTGGGCGTTCGCTGTGAACTCGCAGGCATAATACGAGTCAGCACCACCAATGAACAACCAAGATTCGTCACGATTATCACAATTACGCCACCTGTGGTCCATATTTATTACCCATTATTTTATAGGTGCTTGCGCACCTTCTTCCTGTAGTGAAAAAATGAAAGCTTCCACACAACATACTAGCGACGCAGCAGTTTCTTTTTCGCTAACAGCCTCCTTTTGCCCCGTGTGAAAGCACGTTCGTTTGCACGCGCCGTCTGCGATTAGTCTTTCGATTCCAACGGCCCGTGTATAGTGCTCTGACGAGCACCGCCTATTCGTAACGGACAGTGATCGCACACGAGAAGCTTGAAAGAACAGCGTGTCTCCGGTGCCGCGAAATTCGCTGAAATACATCTCCACACATTCGCTCTTTGAGCCATTAGAGCCGAGCAGGAGGTTTCTTTGCTTCATTAATGGTACCATGGCATCCTGAACAAGTGGCCGAGGGCCGTAACCTGCTGGGACACGTAGCCCTTCTTCGCAGACGCTACATTGCCTTAGCACATAGTGCGCGAGTATACCTGCCATTTCCTTCTCACTTGGTGCGCTTGCACCACCCTTCGGTCGGCCATTCGAGAGTTGTCTTCCTACTTTCCACTGTTGCCTTCCTCTTCACACGTTGGGTTATGTTAGTGTTACGCGAAAGACCGAATGATAAGCATTAAGGGCTATGACAATGTTGTGTGACAGGGTGTCTGCCGAAAGTTTTGAGGTAGCGCACACCTCGAGAACGGCCTTGGATATATGAGTGTCTTCGGATGCGTGATCAACTGAAAACATGTAGTTGCGTATTTATGAACCTTCGGTGCTGCTCTTGTCGAAAATCTTGAAAAAGCCTCCAGAATATCGTTCATTTAACCATTAGTTTGAAGTCTTTGGTGATTATAGTGTTCGATAATTTCGTCTCGCGTCTTGTACATGCATGAGGAGCAAGGTAAGGGTACATTCAAACAATTTTTAGTTGACAGTTTGTTCACATATTTCTGTACCAGCCCATGCGATGATGATGAATCGGCAGTATTGGGCAAAACTTTGATGAAATGCAATCGGCAAATATATATTGAGTGATTTTTTCTATAACTGCTACGCGATGCGCATAATAATTATGAAAGGTATCGAACCAATATAGTATATCTGCTTCTATAATATAGTTGGCTTAGGCTGAGTGTACAGGCAGCCTCTCTCTCTCTTTTTTTTTACGACCTCGATTACCACGAACTCTAGCTTGCCTCTATAAATAGGTTAAGCTTACACATATATGCAGAGGTCTGGATTAAATATGTATTCTCTGGGAAGGTCACTTATACACGAGTCAATCACTGGGCCTTAGTTCTGTCACGCTCACCGCACTTTGGTACAAGAACAAGCAATTACCTCAAAAAAAAATCGGCAACGACAACAAAACAGGACTTTGCTTCAAGGTAGGAACAATTTTCAGTCATACTCAGATGCAAAAGCGCGTACCATGTATATATGTCGATATATTCAAGATAAAGTTTGCATCGCAAATTTTTTTGCCTCAGTAGTATATTGAATGAGGCTGCTTTGAGTTATCTTCAGACACTAGCTTCTAGCTGATGATATTTACAACGGAGGATGTGGTAGTGTAGTCATGTGGCCGATGAAAATCTGATGACACTGTGACGCGTGGTTTGCGCACGAAGAAGAAAGACACACAATAGGCACAGGTAGGAAACACACAAGCGCTACATTTGCACTCGTTTGTCCTACTTGCGCCTTTCGTGTGTTTCGCGTACAAACAGCGTGTCGCAAATGTAAACTATGTACAACCGAGTAACCCCTTTACGCAGGCTATGTAGCTCAAATCTGATGGGAGGAGGTAAGAGCATTTATTTTTTTTTGTGGAGTCAACGCTTTTTTAAAGGTCATGAGAAACTAAGGAATGAAAGAAAGATGCCAGTGGTACCTGACGCGGGCTTAATCGCTTTCCAGAGGCCCTCTGTCCAGTTATTGAACGGGACATTGCCCTTTTCTGTCATCCTCAGCAGGACGCCACAGTCTGCGCCTCCACCGAGTTGTCTGTTGATCCCACTGCGGCTTCGAAGAGCCCGTACATGCCCCGTCCGAGCCGTGCAAATCCAAGCTGAGCCTACAGCCAAAAGTGAAAACAAATAACCGAGGACCTCGTTCTGAAAGGTACGTAAAACCATTTGCGGACACGCCACCGCATCAGCTGGTGGGCAATCGCGTGGCTATACGAGCGCAGCACGGCCCAGAATGCTCGTATAAGGCGCGTGAACGTCAAAGTCACCAAGCCTTTCAATTGCTAATAACGTGGACAACAGGCACGAAAGAGAACAGAGCCGCCCAAGAACACAAAGCTTTCGTTTCAGCTGACCTAGAGATGGCACTGTTCCCAAATGCCCCTTCCTTAATGCAGGTGGCGCTGGGATATACTTCGAGGTGTGGTTCTTCCTGTGTCTTCTGGGATACGCTGAGCTTTCTCTGCAGCTTAGACCAGTCCTATGTGCAACTTGGTACCTCTTTTCATTTTTTAAGTCCTGGTGCTGTTCATTGTCTCTTTTGAATAGGCTATATCATGCCCGCTCTTTTGAAATGCGAAGCATTTCTTAGCGCACTTCGGTGACTTTGAGCGTATCTATTTATTTAGCCGCTTACGTTTGGGTGCTCTCGTGGTCACCTCTTAACTTGGCGGGAACCGCAATTAGCATGGGAGGGTAAGATGGTTACGAATATGACGCGCTGGCCAAGACAAATAACCTACACCCGCTAGACATTGACACACACCCACGGGCGGGTATGTGCCGCTGGTATGCGGATATGTGCCACAGTTAATTGACACTTTTATTTACCCAGGAACGACGAGAACACACATAGGAAGTTTTAACACGTGAGTTTAAGAATACCCTCATCGGTAGCGTCGACCCGAAGAATGCAAGGAATAAATGTGAGGGTCCCAACTGAAATCGAACCCAAGCATTCTGCGTGACAATGAAGCATTTTACCACGGAGCTACGCCAGGTCTCGGAACAACTCTTCAAATAGACGGTAATCTTCGTGAAACGTCACTAGTGTTGCAGTGCTGCAACCCAATTTTGTAAACATTACATATGTACCCTTTTGATACAGGCGTCACGTCGGGTTAACGCCAATTGTGGTTAGCTGCCATGCGCTGAAATTGATTTATGTAGCAGTGTCCGGGGCCAGCATGCTCGCGAGAATCAGCGCTTCATATCAGCTTCTGGCGTTGCTAATAGAAGTCAGACTCTGGAGTTTTGTGGACATGCAATGCCACCTGTCGACGCAGTTTTGAGTAGTGCAAAGCCCGACTCCCTTGCACAGTTTGCTTCGCAACAGGTACAACTACAGCGCACGAAACGATAGTGGCTCAAAATATTAGATGCATTTGCGCACTGAACACTCGGGGGAAAAAAAACTACGAATTTCTCTCGCTAGTCGGACGCGTCGCCGAACAGTGAAGTGCTTGCTCGTTCACTCACCTGAAAGACGAGGAAAACCAGCAGACGCAACAGCTCCGCGCTCTACGAAAAAAAAAAAATGGCAGCATATCCACGGAGTGAATGATGGATAGTGGGGTGAAGCATCCGTTCGTCCATTCGTTCTTGCTTCCGTCCATCCATGCGTGCGTCTGTGTGGCCGCTTGTGCGTCCATCCGCCCGTCCGGTGCGTCTGTTCGTGCGTCCGCACGTTCATTTGCGTCCGTCCCTGCTTTCGTCCATGCATCCGCTCTGCGTCCGTCCATGCGTCCATCCGTCCGCGCAGCCGTTCGTGCGTCGCATGCATCTGTCTGTGTCCGTTCGTCCACCTATTCAACACTCCAAGTACCACCATCTCGCATATTTTCATCATATATTGCTCATATAGAAGCACCGCCATCCAGCGGACATTCCAAGGACTGAACGAGAGGGGCACACGCACACTTCTTACGGCTTGCTCTTCGTGTCTACTTCCCACCTTTAATAACCACCTCGAGTTCATAGTATATACTAGTTCACTGTATTCATGGCACTGCGGCCCAATGCTCGCAAAACATTTCTAAAACCTAGGAGGTTACGCCCAGCGAGTATAACGTAGCAACCCTTCTGTCTTCTGTGCGTTGTGAACAATAAAAAAATTCGCAGCGTGCGCCTTAAATAAGAGCCGAATTCTCTTGTCTCATTCCCCTTAGCAGCCATTGGCATGTACATTGAACACTATCTTTTTTTGTTCAACAACGCACAGAAGAAATCTTTCACCGGCACCACCTTGGAGGTCAAAATGTTATACTGTTACACACTACTACAACGACTACGAGGGACGAACGGGTGCCGCTATAAGAAGCTTCGCCCCTAAAAGACCCCATTCTGTGCTACTGTTGCGTTCTGAATTGCCACGTACGTGAATTACTACAGTTTTATTGATTTCCGCATCTTCCGCAAAGCAGTATGGCGAGAGTGCTGAACACAGGCTGTGTTATGACCGGCACAGCAAGGAAATGGCTTGCAAGGGACGCTCATCGGCGTAACGGTCAAACGCTGTCCGCGTCCTGCAGGAACGCGGGAGACGTCTGTGTGCGCCGCAGGAAACGCACATCAGCGTCGCTGGGACACACAGCCTGCGTCTGAGAAGATGCACGTGCACGGACGAGGGGTATAAAATGCGCGTCGCGTGTGCGGTCAGGCTCTCTCTCTGCGGACTTCGCTGGCCCGCTCTCTCGAGTGCGCTGGGCCCTTGTGATGGAAAGGCGCGTCAGTACGCTCTCGTTGCAATGTACTTACTTCTCTTACAAATATGTAAATTGAACGCATCTTCTACTTGTTCGTGAGACGCGTCGCAAGAGTCGTCCTTTGCTGGATCCTGGGTGGTAGCCTCAACCCCTCCCCGGCATATCAACTGGTTGGCAGTGGCGGATCGGTTCGTGTTCTTTCCTGGTACCGATGCTGGTGAGTGCTCACTTTCCGTAGAGATTCTGCCAGGTGTTTTGGATAGATGGTGATGTTTTGCAAAGGGTAGATTAGTTGCTGCTTGTGAAGGATTGGGTTTATTAGAGGTACCTTCACGGCAGTTTGAGCAACGGAAGTCTGCACGGGGTGACCATGGACATGAACAATTGAGGAAACCGGATTTAGTGCTGTTGTGCCAGGAGCTGGGGATTGAGGTGGCGACTATACATAGAAAGCCTTTTAATACAGGCAGTTAAGGATTCTGGCGCGGATGCGGAGGAGCTCGCCGAGTGCTGGGAGCTAATTCAGGAGAGGATGAAAAGGGCACAAGAAGTCGAAGAGCGAGAGCACCTTATGTTTGAAAGAGAAACTGTCAGGCGCAAAGAAGAAGCGGAAAGCCAAGAAAGGGAGCTTGAGCGCTTGCGGCTTTAGCTTAAGATACAGATTCAGGCAGGCGCACGAGTGAGCATGAGGGACCTCTTGCAGCCTTACAAAATGAGCGAGACGAACAGTATACGCGTGTAAAAGAGGGCGCAAAACCTTTGAGCGTAGCAAGTAGTACTAGGCATTTTGCGTCGGCGTCAAACTCTGTTTGCATACTCCGAGCCACCGGACAACAAGTAAAAGAACGGCGGGTTCTTCGCAGATGCAATCAAGTGAAAGGCGCCAGTTTCGTTGGGGCGTGACCACAAGGTTAGCGCAAGTCAACCGGCCCGACAAGCGACAGAGCTAAGAAATCAAAGTGCCGAAGTACTGTGGCAGGTGGTGCAGAAGCACCCTTGAGCTGTAAAACTACCGATGACGCAACCCAAGGCCAATTTCCTAACGGTGCAGGAAAAGTCGGTCGCAGACGTCACCGTAGAGGAGTGAAGGGTACGGGTGCGACAAAGCGAACACAGAAGGAGAAGCAAGCGTCGGGGAGAAAGGAAGAGGGTAGCTCATCGGCCAGTTCAGCGAAAGGTCCTTTGTGGCGTACAGTAAGATGCCTGCGAGGATGGTAAGTCACAACGAAGGTCCTCGCGACGGAATTCGCAGCAGAGGTTAAAAGCTTTCCGCGGACGAGTGTGGAAGGGGTCCTAGGAAAAAGGCCACACTAACGAAGCACCGCGCGGTGCAAGCCCAAAGCGGGCTCCTCACTCTTTTCTGCGGATCGCTGGTGTCTCCTCCGCGAACCTGATCAGGGCAGACTGAAATCGTGAATGATGCGTGACTGTGCCGTTCAGCTGGTAGCACATACGCGTCGTTGCTCGGGCGTTCTGAAAATCCGCCAAGACCTCGACCACCGCGGGTACGATTGAAGAGAGAGGGACAGCTGTAAGCTGGAGACCGCAGGGTACAGGAGTTTCTTAGAAGCATATTTGTTTGCCTATTTTTGGTTTTAAAGTGGTGTTCTGTGTTATCTCCACAGCTAGTTTGCTTGGATACTTTTTTTTCTTCCTGCTAGATTTTGTTTGTGTGCGCGCGTTTTATTTCTTTGTTTCGAGTTCGGCTGGTCACCACCTCAGTGTAGTCTTGTTCGGCAATAAACAATGAAAGGAGCTTCGCCCTAACTTGAACCTGGCGAATCTTAGGCGGGCTGAGTGCTCGCAGTGTCAGTGTTCTGTTTGTGTGCACCCTCCCCCACTAAAGTCGGGCAGCTACTGGCCCAGAAAAAGAAAAACAGCCTCTGAGGACGGCGACCTTCATTTAGCGCCGTGTGACACGACCGACTATGGTGAAACCAGGCAACGGCGACTGGGACTCTGCGGATGTGGACGGTCCCATGCTGTGACGAAGTGGTCGTTGCGCGCCGAGTGTGGTTGCCATTCCAAGGTGTGTGGGTGTGCGGTGGATCGTGGCGACGCCGAAATGCGCTTGTTGGGCGATCTGCTTTGTGCTGTGCTATGCAAAGGTGCTGTGCTGTGTGGTGTGCGTGTATGGGTAGTGGTGACAATCAGTGAAACACCGAGAAGAAGCACAACGGCCACTTCAGGAGCAGCGCCACTGCAGCCCTTCCGTGACCTCTTCGGGCGGCGGACGGGCTGTTATGACCGGCACAGCAAGGAGGTGGCTTGCAAGGGACGCTCATCGGCGTAACGGTCAAACGCTGTCCGCGTCCTGCAGGAACGCGGGAGACGTCTGTGTGCGCCGCAGGAAACGCACATCAGCGTCGCTGGGACACACAGCCTGCGTCTGAGAAGATGCACGTGCACGGACGAGGGGTTATAAAATGCGCGTCGCGTGTGCGGTCGGAGCTCTCTCTCTGGACTTCGCTGGCCCGTCGTCTCGAGTGCGCTGGGCCAACACCGACTAAATTTCAAGGCCGAAAGGCTGCCGCAGTGACGTCAGAGGTTGGAGGCCCAGTTACCAACTGAGCATGCTCAGTAAGACTTTTTTTTTCCACATCTTTTATTCGGCCAATCAAGCCGCAGCAGCTGCGAGAGCGGGAGCGTTCGTTCTCCTAAAACGCGAACGAAACACCGGCTTTCCGCCGCGTTCGCGGCGTAACTGGGCCTCCACCCTCTGACGTCACTGCGGCAGCCTTTCGGCCTTGAAATTTAGTCGGTGTTGGCTGGGCCTTGTGATGGAAAGGCGCGTCAGTACGCTCTCGTTGCAATGTACTTCTCTTACAAATATGTAAATTGAACGCATCTTCTACTTGTTCGTGAGACGCGTCGCAAGAGTCGTCCTTTGCTGGATCCTGGGTGGCAGCCTCAACCCCTCCCCGGGCATATCAACGTGTTGGGTAAGCGAATTACTCGCGTTCTCTACAGCCATTCGCTTAGGTAAGCGTGATAATGTCGGTCTCCTGTTATTGTTTTGAATAGCCTTCACGGATAACCACGGTAACTTTTATTCAAGCTTAACAGACCCTCTGGTCGTTTTGCGTGACGTACAACACTAGACAGGTGACGCCCGGTGGTTCGGGCGTCGCACACGTCGCCACCTCCGATAATCTGAAGTTGTCGCCACCTCACAGCATTACGCACGTAGGGCTTTGAAGGCTCTAAGTCGCGGCTTTAACTAGGAAATGCGAACACGTGAGTCATACAGGTAAATTACAAGTTTTTAGGGGCGAAGCTCCTTATAGCGGCACCTGTGCGTCCCCCGTAGTCTGTAACACGTATAACATTTTGACCTCCAAGGTGGTGCCGGTGAGAGACTTCTTCTGTGCGTTGTTGAACAATAAAAAATAGTGCTCAATGTACATGTCAATGGCTGCTAATGGAGAATGAGAGAAGGGCATTCGGCTTTTAGTTAACGCGCAGGCTGCGATCACCATTAGCAGCCATTGGCATGTACATTGAGCACTATCTGATAAGAAAGGGCTGCAACGTTATACTCGCTGGGTGTAACCTCCTTAGCTTTAGAAAGGTTTAGCGAGCGTTGAGCCGCAGTGCCATGAATACAATGAACTTGTATATATCATGAATGAACTCGAGGTGGTTAAAAATGGGAAGTAGATACGAAGCCTAAGCCGTAAGAAAGTATATAAAAGCCAAATTCTTCGCCTCTCATTCCCATTAGCAGCCATTGGCATGTACATTGAGCACTATCTGACTGAAAAAGTTTGCTACGTCATACTCGCTGGGCGTAACCTCCTTGGTTTTCGAAAGGTTTAGCGAGCGTTCGGCCGCAGTGCCATGAATACAGTGAAATAGTATACCATGAACTCGAGGTGGTTAAAGGTGGGAAGTGGACCCGAAGCGCAAGCCGTAAGAAAGTGTGCGTGTGCCACCTCTCGTTTAGTCCTTGGAATGTCCTGGATGGCGGGGCTTCTATATGGGGAATATGATGAAAAGATGCGAGATGGTGGTACTTGGAGTGTTGAATAGATGGACGAACGGACACATTGACAGATGCATGGATGAATGCATGAACGGACGTAGAGGCGGCTGCATGGACGAACGCAGGGACGGACGCACGAACAGACGCACGCATGGACGGGCTGATGGACGCATGGACGGTCACACTGACGACGCATGGACGGACGGAAGCAAGAACGAATGGACGGACGAATTCTTCGCCCCACTCTCCATCATTACTCCGTGGATATGCTGCCATTTTTAATTTTTTCTGTAGTTGGTCTCCACGATTGCCGGAGCTATCTCGGAGGCACCGGTTTTGCTTTTCGTTGTACACTGAGAAAGTGGACACGCTTGTATCCTCATTTGTAGTACATACGAACTGAAGACTACCATCACCAGAATATTCGAGCATGCGAAATAAAACAGTTCAATGCACAGGAATTCAGAAATCGTTGGAGAATGCAACTGCAAAGCGAAAATCAACAGGGCCATTCGTGCCGGATGTAGTGAGCTTCGCACCGCTGATCGCATAGATGGTACTTCTTTGCTCTGGCATCATGTGTATGCCCAATGTAACGCGTTGCACGCTTGCAGTTAAATCGCCAGTTGCAGCATGCTGAAATAAATGAAACATCTTTTGCATTGTACCCGCATTTCATTTGATGAGCTTCCTACTTTTATGAAGCAAGGTCGGATTGAAGGAAGAAGCTTTCCAGGTCCCTGATTATCAGGAAACCATGCCTACAGACCAAAGAAAGAGGAGGGCCTATGCACGTTCGCTTGCGGACGGCTCTATGAGCACTACCGAGTTATGACCGGCGCGGCTATGGGGGCGCTGGTGGCGGCGTTTTTCGCAGCGCCACCTCAGCAGAGTCTAACGTCCTGCTTACGCATGTTCCAGTTGGCATCATTGCGCAAGTGCAAATAAGTGGTTATGTAAACATCTGCAATTCTTCAAGATATGTCTGTGCGTGCAACATTTGTACATATATTTAGCGTCAATTCATGACGTCTTGCTCAATAAAAAAAAATTGCGACTTGCTCACCTTCCCTCCGCATGCTTCGCATAACGTCGATTCCCAGGTGTACGTGGGATCTGCCAATTTTTTTCTGGCATCTTCTTTTCTATTCGCTTTCGTTCTCGTCTCATTTCCCCTCCCCTTAGTGCAGGGTAGCAAACCAGATGCTACAATTCTGGTTGACCTCCCTGCCTTTCCCTGAATTTCTTTTCTCTCACTTCTTTCTCCCTTTCATGACATGTATCGTACGGCTTTTCATGTATCTAATTCATTCTCTCTGCTTTTTCTTGTACTGGTCAATGCGGCTGAGGTTTCGTGGTGCATGACAGTCGTTCTCAGGCTTGTGCTTACTCAGCCAGTGGCACTTACTGTCCTCGAAGACCACACAAACTCACCGAGTAAAAGCAATTTGCCCTGATACATTATACGAAGTCTTCTAAATGCGAAGCATTTCTTAGCGAACTTTGGCGACTTTGAGCGTGTCTGTCTGTCTGTCTGTCTGTCTGTCTGTCTGTCTGTCTGTCTGTCTGTCTTTCTAGTCGCCTACAAGTTTAACTCTCCTGGCCATATCGATAATGGTATTAATACTAAAATTGGAATGACATAGCATGACTGTATGAAGAACATATTTGACTATCATGACTGTCATGATTTACATTTCATGGTGCCGCTGCTCTTGCGGTGGTTTCGTTCACATGACATTTTGCAAAACTGGTATGACATGACTTCATGGTGAACATAAGTGATAGACCATAACGTAAAAATCATGTTGCGTGTCATGATTTTCATGTTATGACTAATCATGACTAATCATGACTAATTATGGCTAATCATGACTAATCACGAGCGCCCCACTCATAGGGCGCTCGTGGTCGTTTCGCTAGCTTCACGTATACCAAATTTGCTATTACGGGACCTGAATGGATGACGAAGGTACATGAACGGTGCAAACATGATAATCATGAGATACACGTTACGTAAAAACATGACTACATACCATGCTCATACGCTGCGGCCATTTCGCTGGCTTCACAAATACCGAATTTGGTCTTACGTGACGTCAATGCAAGATGAATGTATATCGCTGGTGTTAACAATATAATTTTGACATAAGTGTCATGCAAGAACATGGTAACATACCACGCTCATGATGCGCTCGCGGCCGTTTCGCTAGCTCCACATATACCAAATGCGGTATCGAACAGCGTGAATAGATGACGAAGGTTAATGACACGTCCAAACATTATAATCATGACATGGAAGTGATGTACGACATAATTTACCTGCGCCTCATAACGTTGTGCTGATTTTAAAGTGACACATCAACCGTCCTCATTCGTGCTTCGCATATCATCGATTTTCAATGAACGTGGGATCTGCCAATTTTTCTTTCTTTTTTCCTCTTCAAGGCCGCATTTACTTTTCCGCGTGGCAGCAGAGGCAGCTGTAAAAAAGAAAGTTGGAAAAATGCCACTCCAGAGCACTTTGTGACAAAAGGAAAAAGTGCAAGAAGCAGACAATACATAGCCGGACTTCAGGGAAAATAAAGTTTTTCACGCAGGTGGCATGGACCAAATCGATATCGCTGCTTTGGCGTGTACTTGCTGTATACACGGGAACGTCACACGAAGCGTTAACAGAGAAGCAAGTGTTTCGCAGACGTTAGAACCCTTTTTTTTTGTCCTGAAGTATACATGAACGGCCGAGCCTCACTTTAAAATTGAGTGTGTTTAACTGTATGTTTACTTTCCTGATTTTTAAAATACTGGGCCTTATCAATAACGGAAGGTGAATGTCAAGGTTCACTTAGAGAACATCCTCAAGTGTAGACTATGATGGGAACCGCGAGCTCTAGCAGCTTAGTACCCGCGAAGTGAAGTCTAGTCCTCTCATGAGACGCGTTTCGCCACGCGTTATTTCATGTGTTTTTTTTAGTTTGACGTCATGATTCGCAATCTTCAGTTCCTAAACAACGTGACGTCACCTCCCCTCGATGTATAATATCGGTTAGATCACGCTCAAGAATGCAGAACTTCACTGCACAAGACTGGCGTTTTTTATAGTGTCATTGTTACCACGAGCACCAGAAGAGGGGCAGTGCATGCCTCAATTTGCGAGTAACCTTAGTCGTCGCAGAAGGCTGTATTGAAGGGCCAATTAGCACATGATGCTGAAGGGGCAAGTGCAAAAAATGGATGAAGAGAAAATGACCACACAACACACGTGCCCCCCCTCCCCCCCCACCCTTACGAACAACTGCGTGTAAGTTTATTACATCAGAAAATATAAAGCTGAAAAAGAAGTGAGACTACAAACATGTGTGCATAAAGATGAAATCCAAGATGAATACGCCACGAGTCGGAATGTCCCAAGTTAACAGCTCAAAAACACAATCTCATTTTTGAGGCGGGCGAGTGATGGCTCACTGACATAGTTGTTTCCTTTCTTCTTGATATAGAAAGTTTCGTTGATTTCACGCTTGATTTTGTGACGACATCGTGAGAGCACATCGCAATTATGGAAGAGCAGGCTGCATCCGCACGAGGAACAATAGGCTGCTAAGGGGCTGTTTGTTGAATTCCAGAGATTGTGCGCATGTTCTCTCAGGTGTTCGTTCACACAGCAGCCGGTCTGTCCACTTGCATTTTATCTTAATGCGCACGTAATAGTTGCAGTTTTGTTTCCTTTTTTCCAGTTATATAATTTCGGGTGTAATAAACTTACACATGGTTGTTCATAAACGCTTGTGTTGTGTGGTCATTTATTCTTTGTCTTGCTTTTGTGGTGTTTTTCTCTCACCCTTAATCACGAATAACCCCGTGGTTAAGAATGCCTTAGCTAACAATATTTGAATAAAATAGACGTGTTTTTCTCATTAGAACACGACAGTGTTTTATGCCGAGGTCCACCAAGGCTCTGCTCATGTACTTCCGTCACTGAAACGACGTTAAAAGATATACTAAGAGATTCAATACAATAAACTAGAGGACAAACCTCTGTCCTCTGGGGGAATGCTAACGGTAAGCACTTTATATGCACTATACACAGTTTGGCAGTTCCCAGAGCTTCAAAACTCTAGCGAGTTTTCGTTGTGAGTGGTGAGATGGCGCGATGGGCTGGTGTTGGGCGCGCTTTAAAGGTTGGATGGATGGATGGATATGGCTGTACCCTTTAGATCGGGCGGTGGCTATCGCCACCAAGCCGTAATACCTAATGAACCAAAAACTATATTTTTTTTTTCCTTAAAAAGTGAGTTTGAGGATTCGTACATTGCAGTGAAGAGTTTAATTTTCACTCGTGCCTTGACTTTAGCCACCAATCAGATAACCTCCTTCTAGTTAAGTCTACCCGCTTAAAGTTTATTTTGCCCTCTCGGTTCCTAAACCCCAGTGCTTTGAAAAACTCTGCGCCATCATCCTGAACTATAGGGTGAAGCCCTTTACAGAACATTATCAAGTGTTCGGCAGTTTCTTCTTCCTCTCCACACGCACTGCATACTGTGTCTACCCCTTCGTATTTGGCACGATATGTCTTGGTTCGCAGTACTTCCGTCCTGGCCTCAAACAGTAGAGAACTACTCCGAGTATTATCATCGAAGTGAAAAAACAGCGCGTAACACAGGACACAGGACAGAGAAGAGACGGACGAGGCGCTGTCCGTCTCTTCTCTGTCCTGTGTCCTGTGTTACGCGCTGTTTTTTCACTTCGTTGACCATGTACCAACCGGCCCAAATAAGCACTTTAGTACAGAGTATTATCATAGATCCTTTCCTTGGCAATTTCCTGCTTAAAAGTTCGATAGATCTCTAGTGCGTACTTCTTAATCATGCCCATTCTCCACATGTCAGTCTCCGTTTCCTTCACTTTCTTCTTAACCGATAGTTCTTTTTGGTTTGGACATCTGCTGTTTTCTAAGTATTTACCAGTCAACTTCCTGGTTCGTTTCCTCCATTTCGTATCGACATTCTTCATGTACAAGTAGCTGAAAATCTTCCTAGCCCAACGCTCTTCCCCCATTTCTCTCAATCGCTTCTCAAATTTTATCTTGTTGCTAGCTTCCCTGCCCTCAAATGATGTCCATCCCATATCACCTTGTACTCCCTGATTTGGTGTATTCCCGTGAGCTCCTAAAGCAAGCCTACCTATTCCACGTTGCTTAATTTCTAATCTTGCTTGAACTTCTGATCTCATGCACAAGACCGCATTGCCGAACGTCAGCCCAGGAACCATGACCCCTTTCCATATTCCTCTCACAACATCATACGTAATGTAATTCCACAGTGCCCTATTTTTCATGACTGCTGCATTCCTGTTACCTTTAGTCGTCACGTATATTTCGTGTTCCCTCAGATACTCGGTCCCATTGCTTATCCATACGCCCAGATATTTGTATTTATCTGTTATCTCTAGCGTGAACTCCTGTATTCTAAGCTCACTACTTTCGTTGTCATTGAAAATCATGACTGCTGATTTTTCCTTACTGAATCTAAAATCTAACCTATCTCCCTCATTACCGCAGATGTCCATCAATCTATGCAAATCTTCCTTGTTGTTGGCCATTAGCACTATATCATCTGCGTACATTAATGCTGGTAGTGCCTGATCAATAAGTTTTCCTTGTTTGACTAAAGAGAGGTTGAAGCCCAGTCCACTTCCCTCTAATTTTGCCTCTAATCCTTGTAGGTACATCATGAATAATAAGGGTGACAGGGGACACCCCTGCCTAAGCCTCCGTTTTACCTCCGCAGGCTTGGATACCTGTTTTTCCCACTTTATAGCTACCTTGTTACCTTTATAGATACCCTTTAAAAGATTAGTGACTACATGTTCCACGCCTAGTGTGTCCAGTATTCCCCACAATTCCTCTTGAACCACGCTATCGTACGCTCCCTTGATATCCAAAAATGCTAGCCACAGGGGCCTGTGTTCCATTTCTGCTATTTCGATGCACTGCGTCAGTGAGAACAGATTGTCTTCCAACCTCCTGTGTTTCCGAAACCCATTCTGCAGTTCCCCCAGGACCCCCTCATCCTCTATCCACGCCTGCAGTCTTTCCTTTATAATCTGCATCGCCAGCGCGTAGACCACTGATGTCACTGTTAGAGGACGGTAGTTGTTTATGTAAGCTTTGTCCCCCTTTCCTTTATAGATCATGCTCATCCTGCTTAGTTTCCATCCATCGGGAACTTCACCATCGATTATTATTGTACTCACTGCCTCTCTCAAAGCCTGCTTAGACTTCAGACCTAATGTCTTTATCAGCCTAATTGGAATGCCATCTGGGCCTGTTGATGTACTACTAGGAACCCTTTTCTCAGCCCTTTCCCACTCTTGTTGTGAAAATGGAGCCATTGCACCACTTGATTCGTCCTTGTCTATTGTGGTGCATAAAGTACTTCTTTGTTGAAATTTTTCTGTCACCCTTGTTCTATATATTCAATAGCTGCGTCCCCTTCTAGCCTAGCACCTTGGGCTGTAGTTATAAAACTCTGCTCTAGGCTCGTCTCATTTCTTAGGGAGTTTAGATGGTTCCAAAATTTCGCAGCTGCCTTTCTATCTTTTTTATGTACTTCTGCCACCCACTGAGCTCCCTTCCTTCTAATCTTTTCATTGATCAGAAGGGATGCATCCCTTCTACAGCTTAGAAAGGTTGCCGATTTTCTTTCAACATCATCTGTCGGTTCACCTCACTGCTTAGATGTCTGTGTTCCCTAGAGGCTTCCTGACGTTTTGCTATGGCTCTTTTAACTTCCTCATCCCACCAACTTTTGGGTTTGTGTCTTCTTTTCCGGGGTGACATGTCAAGCGTCTTAGCAAGCTCTAGCTCAAAGAGTCTAATTAGATTCGTGTATGTCCACACTGTCTTATTATCCTCCGTGATTACTTTCTCAATTTGTTTAGTGGCTATTTCAATTTGCCTTTCTGAATAAAAATTTTCCTGTAGTTGCTCATCTTGTCTCCTTCCCACTTTCACTGCTCTTCCAAAACTTAGCTTGATACGTTTGTGATCACTACCCAGACTTTTGGAGCCACCTTCATCTATGTGCATTCCCATGAGCTTATCATACATCCTATGTGACATCAGTGCATAATTTATCGTCGACTGAAGCCTTCCTACCTCCCATGTTATTTGCCCTTCACACTTCTCGGTACTGTTGCATATGATCAAATCAAGCCTTTCACACATACCCATGATCATTTTGCCTGTCGGGTCGGTATACCCATCTATATCTTCTATGTGCGCATTCATGTCTCCTAGTATAATTATCTCGCACTCTCTTCCTAACTCATGAATGTCCTTTGATATACACTCTACCATTGCCTGGTTTTCCTCTCTGGCCTTTGCTCCCGTCCACAAGTACACGAAACCAAGGAGTGGCATTTGACCTGCCACTTTCCCTTTTAACCATAAATGTTCCTTGCACTCCTGCTTGACCCTTTGCCAGTCTGTATTTTTATGAATGAATGCCTCAATACCACCCCCCTTTCTGCTGCCTTCAGTTCTATTACAATATTCCCACGCGTAGTCCGGATTGTTCGGAGGTTGTTCCCTGTCCCTGAGATGTGTTTCTACAAAACCGTATACCATCGGCCTCTCTTCCCTTAGCTGTTCTTCTATCTCTTCCCACTTCAGCCTGTTCCTACCACCCTGCATGTTAATATACCCTATGTCTGAATTGGCTCGGCGCTCGTGGCTACGTCTATTTATGCCCCGGACTCTACCTATCTTAGATATTGGTGCAACTTTGGAATCGTATCTGTCCATACCACCTGTCGAAGAGTCCCCTGGTTCTTTTCCTCGTTACTAGCTATCCTGCACCCCGAAGGGCTCGCTTGCCCCCCAAAAAAGCTACTGCGCGTCCTGCAAGTCACCAACCCACCTCATGACCTAGCCGCCCATCGAAGTGAATTCTGTCTCGTTGAAACCCCCCCCCCCCCCCCCCTATGCACCTCTCTGTTTATTTCCACCACCTCAAAGCCTTTCTCTCGACTCATCCGCCATATCTCTTGGTTTGCGTTGACCACCACTCTTTGCAGGTTGCTATCACGCACCGGTACCTTCGGTATCGTGCATATCACTACCTGTACCTTAGGAGAAGTGGCGCGCATGTCATCGACGCCTTTTGCCAGTGTGGCTGCTAGTCCTGCTGCATCTTCATTTAGGACATCGTTTAAACCGCCTGAAATTATCACGAGGTTTCGTCTATCAGCTGTCGTTTTGAGCTTTGCGCTCGCTTGCCTCATGACTGCTTCCAGCTTGCGTCTTGGGGACGCCCCTACTGCGACCCTCTTGTTACCTCTTACCCTCTCTTTGATGGCTTCTGTGCATCATTTTGAATTCGAGTCCCCGGCGATTATCACATGCTGTGACTTTTCAGATGAAGCGTTCTGCACCTGGGGGCTACTTGCACCTGTGACGCCGGCTGCTTTGTTCCCTCCCTGCCCCACCACGACCTCGCTGAAGCTGGGCCTTGCGACAGTTGAACCGGCTAAACCTGTTTTTTTTCAAACTTGCTTGCTTTTCCTTCTCCACCGTTCTGGTTGCCGGTTCCCTATTGTTCTCTCGGTAGGTCGCTTCTTTGTTCAGCTTCGCTAGCGCTTCCTCGGCGGACTTCAGTCTTTCTCCCATTGCCCTCGTTTTCTCTTGCTCTGTCGACAACGCCGTCTCGAGCTCGGCGATTCTCTTCAGCAGTTCACTCTGGGCAACCATCATTTTCTCCATTTTTTCCTCAACCTCACATTGCCTACACTCCGCGTCAGCCTCTTCTCCATCCGCTTCTACGCTCTGGTCCACTTTCAAACCCACTACACATCCTGAACACTTTACAGTCTTTTTAACCATGTCTTTCTGACACCAATTGTTCCTATACTCGATAATTACTAAACTCGAGCCCTGCACTACGAAAAAAAGAAAGTCTAAGCTCTACTACAAAAGTTTGCGTGTTCAATGTACGCACACCTCCCCCACGGGGTGGCAAAAGAAAAAAAACAACAAAAAAATTCAAACACACACACCCGCACTAACTAATAATAACCTGGTGACTGGCCCCCGAAAAAGCCGTACCATAAAATAAGTGCTACGAAGATTTCAACCGCTGCCTTACAATTATAAAGACAAGCTCGAAACATGCAAAAACACTTATCTGCGCAGTCGATCCGGAGCGCTCAAAAAACACGTCCATTCACCTTGACAGCCCGAACTGAACTGTAGTCGCCTCCACGAAGCACCGCCCCCACGGAGCGTTGTCTCTGCTTCGCGCGTGCTTATTTGACTCGTCGTTCGTGAGAGGACCAAGGTCACTTCGCACGCTGCTACGGCCGTGTTTACGAAAGAAGCGCGCTGCTGACACACGACGCAGGAATAAATGTGACAGAGGTTGGCGCTTGTCTTACGTATACTTGTGAGCGCGTTTTGTGGGTCTTCCTGTTTGAACAAATCGTTCCTGTACAGAAAATTGAGTGGATCCCATGTTTCGTGAGGCTCAGTGTCATGCGAAGCAACCGGCCAGTGATTGCCTATAGGCTGCACTTTTTTTTTGCTTTGATTGAAGTGTCAGTAGGTGTATCGACGTGTTTATGCAAATATACTTGGTGTTTGCGCGCATTGTGGGTTTACCAACAACGTCGTCTACGCAGGCATTTAAAATGTAACTTATGCTCTATAACTGATGTTAGAGGACCTACGTCAGTATAATCGAAATGAAGTACTATTTGCGATGTGGTTCTACGATTATCGTGCGTAACTTTCGTTAGTGTGTTCTTTGGAAGTATAGCAACTCTTGCATGTAGCTTGCTGAATTGTAGGAGTACAACTGTAATGTTTATTAGGCTGCTAGAAAAGCAGAGTACACTCGAAGTACTATTGACGCCGCCACATGACGGCTGCCTGGTACGAGTAAATATATAATGTTTATTTCTTCATTATATGTGCTAGCCAGCACTTCCACTAAAATTGACGCAGCACTGATATTTCGCTTGCATATATAGGGTCTTGTTTACAAATGGAATTCAAGATATAGCGTGACTCGGTGGTAGAATACCTGACTCCGACGCCGAAAGCCTGCGTTCAATTCCTGTCGAGACCCTCATCTTTAATGTTCGTATTCAGCTGGTCAAAGCGGCCGAAATCTGTTATTTTTTTAACTCTCTCACGTTTAAATCATGAATGTCTGTTGTCGCCATTCCTGGATAAATATATATCGTCAATCTACAGTGACGCACACTTGCGTACTGCGGCTCAAGGTATACAGATATGTGCCACACGTGCCTGGAGGGAAGAGTTTGGCGACGTAAAAGAAGGGATTTTCACGTTATACATGTTATGACTGTGTAGTCATATTCGACTAAGCCTTTTACACTGCTATACCAATTGAGGTCCAGACCAAGGTATGGAGGCAATCCCGAGAGTACGCAGGCATAGGCAGACAGATACGCAGACACAAACACTCAAAATGTGTGAGGTTCACTAAGAAATGCTTCGCAGTGAAAATATATTGTCATCAAACATGAGAAGAGACCATAGAATTTGTGTAAACCCACTACTCGCCATTGGTTCAAGGCGGCGACAGCAAAGCCCATTAAATGGGTTTGCTCGCCAGAAAATTGTGCGTCCCATCACAAAACTATCATCATCATTAACGTAAATGTATCTTGATGAAATGGGTATATGAGAGCGCCGTACCACCTGCTCGGAAACCCCACCCCACATACAATTGCGTGACTATCGTCACACTAATCTCACTTGGTAATTTGTGGTTATAAAAGCTTGTGGGTCGCTCGCCCCTAAGCATACGCAGCCATGAGTCAGCCCAACGTTCTCTCGAGAAAGAAGATGCAATCCGAGAGGCAAGTCTTGCCGCTTTCCAAGAACGGCAAAAACGGAGTCGATTGGATCCGGAAACGAAACAGAAGAAACTGCCGTGGCACGAAGATCTCGAATACAGATCGCGTAAGCGCGAGTCCGAAGCTGCTCGTATACGCTTGCTCAAGCAGACGTTATACGTCGCTGCAGCCGAATTCAAGCCAAGTACAAGCCAAGTTAAAGCAGAACTTCAAGTAAAACTTTCACCTATAGGTATACAGCAATAAATAAGCGTGAGACCGATCAACTTTGCTGCGCATCGTGCATTGCGCGGCTTAGCGCAAACGTTGAGGCATTTTTTAAACGTTAACTCGTTGTTTCCTTTGCTTTCCATGCCGTTGCCTCAAGGCTATCCGAATGGCTAGCCCGCTCTTTCTTTCGCTTTCTTGCTTCACCCCGGCCTTTCGGGTAGTTGCCTCGTCGAACACTGAAATAATAGCCTCTTTGTCTGTTTCCGATATGGAGCCATTTTCTCCGGGTTTATAGCTCTTGTGAGGCCCTGTTTCTTGTGTTTGAATTTGCCTCTGTTTCTTTTAAGGGTACAATGTCTGTAGTTTTTTATAGGGCTTTTATATATAAGGTCTGCAGTTTTTTATCCCTGTTTTTAAGGGCCATTTACGCACATCTCGAGAGGTTTCGCCTTTGATTCCGCTTCGCCTGGACGCATACCCGTAAGCTGGAAAATTTATATTGCGCCTATCTGAAAGTCGTTTGGTTGAAACTTTTATAGGGGCCGCTCGTGGTATGTAAGAGGCCTTAGACCTTCTGTCCTTTTCCTTCAGTTGTTTTATTCCGCTTGATTGAATGTTCTACACTTGCGAACGTGTTCCGCAGGCTGTCTGCGAGTCGGCTTTTCAAATTGTTCACTTCGAATGACTTCGAAATTGTTCACTCGAAAGGAGCTCTTTGGCTGGCCTGTGTAACGCTGTCCCTTCATCCGCATCGCTCTTTCTTTCGTCTTATTTTTAGGCTCATCGGAGACAAAACTATCATCTGGGCGCTTGATCGAGAGGTATACCTACCAAATCATTGCATTTTTTTCGCGTTTGTAATTAATATCAACGCTTTTAATAAAACTTCGTGTTGGTAAAGAATGAGCAAACATCTATAGTTCGAGTTACAGGGTGAATAGAGAGCATATGAGGGCGCAGAAAACCGTGCTTAGAATGCTAATTTAGGAATGCCCATATCGGTGAGTGTTTCTAGCAGATCTTATAGAAGAAGAGGCTTTCTTTGGCGCTTGGCAACGCCCTCTAACTTTTGATTGCAGCTATCGACTCCACAAGAAGAGAATGGTGATATGCTAGACCACACAAACCATTTGAGAAGAAATGACATTGCCCTTAAGAAAAATTAGTTGCTCTTTAAGGTTTTGTCCAAAGACGCTAAAACGATGATGAAGGCTGGGGTTGGTGGTACAAGCCGACGCGAAGCTGCAGACAGCAAGCGAACAGGATCTCGTGCCGGAAAGTGCGGACACCAACTATAGTAACGTTTTGGGCAACTCGAAACGCTTCCCACGTCTTTAGTTTTTTTTTTTTTGTTCACAAGGCAGAACATGAAATCGTGGCTCGCCAATTGCATGCGAGAAAGAAAAGGATGACCAACGAAGAATACTGAAGAAGCAAGGTTGCTTTTATTATCCAAATAGTGTACTTGCAATATATAACAAAAACTTTGCAAATGAAATTGTGACACAACTGTTGACGGGCACAATAGCATAATAGTTCGAAAACTCGCATTTCCAAATCGTGGAAAACCCCTGAAGTGGTATGGCAGCTTTAGGAATATCGCTTTTGCAACCGTAGAGGGCAGCGTCTCGTGTCATAGCGTGTCGCATTCACCGTCCCCAAAGGCGAGGGAACTCCGGCACTGCGTCAGCGCAGTCAGTCGGCAGTCACAGGCGCGGCTATCTACACATTCTGTGAGCTATAGTTAAGCTCCGAACTGCCACGCCAGTGAACAACGTGTAAGCAAATAAATAAAGTATGGAAAGTACCCACGAAACCACCACGCAAAAGTGAGCGATGCCTCGCTCACCCGGTGCGCCGAACTAAAACACAAGCTCTGATGGCAGATTGCCTAAATACGCGCCCCATATATGGCACTCGATCAAAAGTGAGGCAAACAACCATTTAGCCAAGGGTTAGGTAAACCGTAAAGTGAACTTGTAGTTTACTTTGACTAATAAAAAAAGTATGACTATATGAGAAAAATATTCAGCATTTGGTTTTGCTTATATGGCCCCTTCTTACCTAGTCGCGCTTAAATCGTCGGCGGGCGTTGATGCTTGTGGCAATAGGTTTTCGACACTTTTCGTTCTAATTTTGGCAACCAATATAATTTGATCATGACTGAAAGGGGAAGGCGATTCTTTTTTTTTCTTCTCAGATAATATACTGATGCTGAACCCCCCCCCCCCCCCCCCCCGTTCCCCTACCCCAATGTTTTCTGCACCTAATATGGTTATCGACTGACTCCAGGTTTGTAGGCACGTCATCTGGTTTTGCACTGCCGCCGTTATCGACCCGCCAAGCTGTGATGCCGCGCGACAACTTCACCATTCGACGTTACATCAAGTGACGTCATAATGATGTCACAAACTCCGGCAACCTATGACGTCGTGAGGACGTCATATAGTGACACCATCACGTAGTGCTGATTGTTTGAATCACTCGTGTTGATGCCGCCAACGGGTACGCTGGTTAATTTTCGCGTTTGAGCTTCGAATGTTTTCGTCTCATAAAGACAAAATTTATAAGCCTTTCTGGATATATTCCTGAAAACTGGTATATAAAAAGCTCGACAAAAAAACAGCAACTGGTAGCTTTTTGGTCTTTCTTGAAACCTGCAACCTGTTTTTGAAAAAAAAAAAGCACGAAAGTTTGACTCCTGTGTGCTTGACTTTCATGTGCAGTCTGTCCTAGGGGTAGAATATGCATGAGAACAGCAAATAACGAGACGCAGTCAATAACTTACAGGTGTGTGAGCGTCCCCAAGACTTGCTCTCTCTATCTGAAACCTCGTTCGTATATGCACTCGCGATACTCCGCGTCCTGTACACACCGCCAGCTGTCTGCATTCGTGCTATTACATGGCTACTTGCTTGTTTGTAAATGTGAATTGTCAGTGATTACGTCAGTGTTATCTCGCTCCTACTAATCTACTGTGAAACCAAGTTTGGTAGTGCCTATGCGACGCATCAAGAGTGGCCGAAATAAAAAGAAAGACTTCCCATTTCACTTCCTGGCTCCCATTTACAGGATTAAATATACCAGTACACCCCAACTTCAGGGTAACAACTCGCGGAGTATGAGTCCTCTAACTGCAAGGCCGGCGCACACATTCGCTAAAACTTGTAATCTCTGCAGCGAAGTTCTAGCTATTGCCTGTCTATTCTTCGAATAGCGGACCTTCTCGGGCTTAATCTTATTTGTTTCTTCCACGAAAAAGGAAGGATGTAAACAAAATCATGTATGCTAGTTACCTCGTACAATATATTGAGTAAATTGGGGTGATGTTACTCTCCCCAGTAGTAGAAGTGCTTTCTGAGCTCGTCAATTTGAGTTGAGACACAGAGAGGAATTCACAGAGCTAGTAAACGGCCATGTGAATAAGATGTTTGCTTTTCTTTACGACTCTTTACGACTCTTTCACTTGCCTTTTTAAAAAAATATTTTTAGCGTCTGATTCTCTCTTCGGGCTGTTTAAGGCTTTCGTCTTAAAATTGCCCCTTCTATCTTTCATATACTTTACTTTTATTACCTATCTTACAAAAACAGTAACAATTTACATATCTGTGCATTTGCTCGTTGCAGCTGCTCTGGCTTCTTTCATATTTAATCAAAACAAATAGATATACATGAAAGTAAAAACGTAACCCAGAGACAAAGAACCGCCGTGAGTTGAATAAAAAAGGAAAAATATATCGCAAGAAGCCTTCATAATATCCAAGACAGACGCCACACGCTCGCCTCTCACAATGCGTTGTTGAGGAGTACCATGATAAGCTCACTGGTGGACCTCATGAAACCCTCTTGGCACGTCCGTCTCGATGGTGCGTCGGTGCGGATAAAAGCGAAGGAGACAGCTGAGAAAGGCAGAGCCCTTCCCCGTGGCTACCCGCCTTGCAGCCGCTGCTGCTGCCCTACGTGGGTCGTTGTGCAGCTTAGCTTCCAGTTCATCTGCCTCCCCCCCCCCCCCCCCCCCACTGCAGTAGTTCCTATGGCCTGGGCTGCTTCGGGGACCATTGTAGATGCCGCATCGTTTCCCTTATCGCTTTATTGCCGATAAAAACATGCTTGAGGTTGGTATCGTTAATCTACCGTGAGGTAAAGTGGCGTAGAGCCACGCACGAATAAAGAAAACAAAGCAAGGAGCGGTACACACAAATGCTATATAGCCCGTCGAGAATGTGAAGAAAACAAGACAACATGCTGGAGTATGCTCTTGCAAGCGCTCGAAGTGGACGAAGGCCAGAGGCGCAGTTATGCTGAAGACGTTAGGCAGTTTAAAGCCCAAGATGACATATTTATAGGTCCCACGATAGACCAAATCAATAATAAACATCAAGATAAAAAGGCTACACAAGAAGTAGGAAGAAGATGTGATTTTGGCCTTAAACAAGAAATGTGGGGCGATGTCTGAGTAAGAGAATCCACTGTTTCGATAGAAAAATACACAGTGCCTCGAGTCATGGCATAGGGAAAGCAAAAAAAGTGCATCACCTAAAGGCCTCCTGAGCAGAATCATGAACGTGTTTTGCATCAGAAATCATAAGATTTTCGTACGAAGCGACGTCAAGGAAATACTGATACATGAAACAATTTGCCCTGAGAATTTAATGCAACTTTTTATTCCTAAAGGAAAAAAAAATATACGAATTTTATAGAGTTGACCAGCAATTTCACTACTTGAGCAGCCTTCTGCGCCCATTATGTCGTCATGAAGAGATTTGGGTTGAACGAGAGACACTTCCTTGCGCACTGCCTGCTGACTTTCATGGCATACTTCTTCTTTCAAACGTGCTGAAAAGAAAACCAAGCGTTTGCGTCCTGAAAGGCTTTCGGGGCTTTTGGATAGGGCTCTCTCTTTGAAATCATCTGTAAATTATCTGAAATCATGTAAATCATCTGATCACCGCATTAGCGCGAATAGTTGGTTGTTTCTTTAGAACAATGCACTTAATCCCATTGAGGTTAAAAATAAGTATGTACTATGCACTCTTCCATTCTAAAGTAAGTTATGGGATGTTAGTCTGGGGAACGACATCACAAGGGAATTATCATAAGTTAATAACTATACAAAAGAAAATATTGCGCTGCTTTGAAAATTACAGGGGGATCTACAAGACTTGCGCACTGCTCCACTATTCATTAAACATTGCATACTCAGAATTGATCAATTATATCATTTTAAATTACTTCAGTTAATACAAAAGACTAAGCTATATGAAGAAAGTTGCACCGGAAGACCACACTACAGTCTGCGAGAACAAAAGAAACGAGCTCCTAGAACAAGAACCAAGTATGAAAAACAAAGTATTGCTTACCAGGTACCTCAGCTTTTACATACTCTTGCAGATCAATTGAACTTTAGGGCTAGTAGTGCGACTTTCAAGAAACAAATAAAGAACTTATTCATAACCACCGGTCTACGCTATCGAAACTACATAATGGAGTCTCATGCCTCTGCAAATGCTTAAATTGTTCATAAACTTCTATGTCAATTATACGAGTGTATACAGCGGAATTCATTGTGTCCGCATGCATTTTGTGTCTGTTTTTGAGTTGTTTCGTTGATATTGTTTAGTTGTGAATTTTAACGAGACTGACCTCTAATTCTTAAAATGTGTTATGTAAACTTCTTATGCTATTTATGTTTGAATTTTGTGTTTACAATTTCAGGTTGCTTGAAACCAATGTATTGAATATATATATTATTTGTCAGTGCTGATGTCTAAGCTTTGCACTGTCACGGACTTCGGAGGGACAAGGGCCTTTGTCAGGCCGTTCGCCTTTAGCCCTTTGCCCCTGCAGTGAGCTCTGTATCCGGCTTACTGTAATAAAAATACTACTACTACTACTACTACTACTACTACTACTACTACTACTACTACTACTACTACTACTACTACTACTACTACTACTAAAGGGAAGGGAAACAGGCATTGCTCCAACAAGCGAGGTCACTCAAAGTCGAGCGCGAAATCAAAGCAGCAGCCACGGACATCAGAAAAAATATCCATCGCCCTTTGACGAGTGAGCGAAAAAGAAGACGAAGGTGACTTGAAAAGCACACCTTTAGCAAAGATGAAAAATAAACAACGGATCCTCATTGTTGGCGAAGCTGCTGTAGGCAGGCTGTGACCTCTCAATCGCGCGAAGGGGCTAAGAAAGCTTTCGAGCCATCGCGCGAGACCCATACCCGCCACAGTAAGGAGCCGCAGTGGAAGGCACGTCCATCGGCTGCCAGACAATGAAGGCAAGGCGTATCACTGGCAGTGGTTGTCAAGGCGGAACTCGAACGAAGAAGCATGTGACATAGAGCGCGTGTACATACACACGCGCGCGCGCGAAGAAAGGCGAACAGAATCAACACTAGCTAAGTGACGGGTATTCGTGCTGTTTGACAGGTGCGTCGAATAACTCCCGTCTGGAAACGGTGGTCATGGTACGTACAGTTCGACCTCGGTTAAGAATAGGTCATGGCACATTTGAGGGAATCGGAGGACCACAACACGTATAGCATAAGAACCGGCGATACTTTATACGTAACCTCCGGAGTCACCCAACAACGCGAGGTACAACATTAGCAGATGTAACGAGCTCCCTGAGTGGGGAACCTTTGATTCTAAGTATATTCTCAATGCCGTTCGCTTAGCAGAGATATATTATTTCTGTATTTTTGTCGATGTTCTTTGTGTTTCATTGTCACTGATAATACGCTCATAGTTTGTTTCTTCGTGCTCTTTGTTTAATTTTTTGCTATAATTTTTAAATCAATATCAGGCTTTTCTTTGATGATGTTTCTGCCAAATGAAAAAGAAAACGAAGAAGGTGCTACCACGTAGTTATTGTACGACATGATAATGACGTAATTTTGCTACCGGGAACATGCCGCCCACTAGTTGGTTGTTCACGCTCCGACATATTTCTACTACAGTGGCTGAAAACCTTCAGCACAGTAGTTAATTCATCAATTGAAAAATATGCTCTCCAATTTTTAATTACGTGCTGTAAGTGTAGATACCTCAAACGAACGACATTTCAGAAACATCATGCTCGAAAATATAGTAACAGCTTGCATATGTTCCTGTCAAGCTGCAGCTCAACTTGTAGTGATGTATCAACCCCTCCCCCCGAGTTTGAAGACAGCCAAAAACCTCCCAAGGTTTTACTCTACGTTGTTTTTAATGAACCAGACACCTTTGTAGAGCCTAATTTTTAACGGCAGCACAGAAGATGGCAACACAAGACAAACAGAACCACAGTCGTTGCCAAGTTTATTGCAAACCAGATGAAATAAATATGCAAAGTAACTGCATGCGTACGCATCCATTGCCATTTATATGTGCAAAAATATTAGAGGATAGTCATTTGACTCCAGTGAACTGATAGATCAAAATAATTCGCAATCATAAGTTTTCCAAGTGTGAAATGCTTCAATAATTTTGTGTGCGTTTTGTGCGAATGCCTGAAAATGGCATTGCTTTTTTTATATAGGTTCGGCTTACCATCACATGTGTGACGATGAGAAGACAGTAGTGATTACTGATTGATTGATATGTGGGGTTTAACGTTCCAAAACCACCATATAATTATGAGAGACGCCGTAGTGGAGGGCTCCGAAAATTCTGACCACCTGGGGTTCTTTAACCTGCACCCAAATCTGAGCACACGGGTTTACAGCATTTTTGCCTCCATCAAAAATGCAGCCACCGTAGTCGGGATTCGATCCTGTGACCTGCGGGTCAGCAGCCGAGTAACTTAGCCACTAGAGAAAAAGTAGTGATAGGGGGTTACCTTTCAGTCTGCTGTTTATTGTCATCTCCATCATCAACTCGATTGCGCCCACTGCCGGGAAAAGGCCTCTCCCACTCTCCGGCGTTCAACCCGGTCCCATACGCTTGCTGATGCCACGTAACGCTTGTAAACTTCTTGACCTCCACCTCGCACGTTCGCCTTTTCTCCGAATGCAGTCTGTTACTAATAACCGACAATAATTGGCCTACGTGGTACCAGCCTTGCCCGTGCCTATTCATTCTAAATTTTGACTAGAATGTCCCTAACGCCCGTTTGTTCTCTCACCTACGCTGCCTTTCTATTGTCCCTTAAGGTAACATCCATCACTTTTCTTTCCATTTCTCACTGCATTCTCTTCGACCCTAAGTTAAACGCGCTCTGTATATAAGCCTCTAGGTTTATGCGCCCTAGGTAAGCACCAGTAAGATGCAGCTTTTATCTACCACATACAGATTCTTGTTGCACTGACCAACCTTTCGTTCGAGCAAGTGCCAGTCGGGCCACTATACTTCATTGAACTGTGGAATATTGTAAACGACACAGCAAACACAAATAAGAAAGTGGTCAGGGTAATTAAATAGGCACACGTTTCGCAACCTTTCTGTTACCTGCTTTTGCATCGCAAATAGATCCTGTAACTTCGTTTCGAGTCAACAATAAATAAATAAATAAATAAATAAATAAATAAATAAATAAATAAATAAATAAATAAATAAATAAATAATAAATAAAAGCGTTACCAGCTACATCCCCTGAGCTCTTCTTAAACACTAAGAAAACCATGAACATAGTATTACTGCTAAATTTTCTGTCTTAATGGATGAGCATGGTTCAACTCAAGATACCCTCAACTACAGCAATTAGTGCAGGTTTTTATATTGCTTGATTACGGTTTACATTTAGTCTTCCTTAATACCAAGATTTTGCTGCGTGTAACTTAGATTCATATAATTGTCATAGTATCAGTTTTGCGTGATCGCCCATTGTTGAAACAGAAATGTGAACGTGTCCACCCTCTACCCAATTTTACCCTAGGTTCCTCAGTAAAATACGTCAGGTATAGTCTGAATAAAAAAGTAATTACTTCTGACGCCATATTGCCACCTAAATGCCCTTGCATTACCCATTTTGGGACGTTGTGCATCTGATCTAATTGATTTTGTTTGATATTAATATCGCTGTTGTAGAAAAATCATACGAGAAATAAATCGTGTGCTTCGATCGCACACTTGTGCAAATACATTCACATAATCACTATGCAGAAATACAGAGGCCCAACTTTCTGCCGATTACCTCTCGCAAGCAATGGTCAATAGAGATACGTGTCTTTGAAGTGGCAGACACGCGACAGACTGAGGTGACGCCGCGATTGTATACAAATCGAGCACAAAGATTTTATTTTTTCCTTTATTACAATTAAACAAAGTTACAAACTTCGAGCGCACCTATTTTTCTAGTTTCAAAAATCGGAAATGTTGGCCGAATTCCAAAAGCTTGCCGCTATAGTGTAACGCAGTGACACCAAGTTACAAACTTCGAGCGCACCTAATTTTTTAGTATAAATTGAAAGGTAAATGTTGGCTGTACTCCAGAAGCTTGCCGCTATGGTGTAACACAGTTGAACTTTTTTACCCTGGGAAATGATCGTTCGCCTTCGTCTAAATTCTCAGCAAAAAAAAAAATCTTAGAAAGGGAATAAAATAGATTTCATAGTTAAGCTCGTCTTTATTTATGAGGGCTTAACTCGCAGAAACTGCACTTTTCGGACGGCTCATTAGAAGCGAAATTAATCATTTGAAAACTAGCGCTCGTAACAATATGCAAAGGAAAAGATGCCGGCGTCGGGCTAGTTCAACAAAGCAAGAGCATCCCACCTATTGGCTGTTTTCTTTAGTAAAACGATTCGAAAAAAGCTCTGATTTTTACGTGTCTAGCTGCGCCTATAATCGTCGCAGCCTGCAAAGAAAGAGTGACGTCAGGCGCGTGATTATGCAAAGAAGGAGACAACGAAGAGGACAAAAAAAAACGAGAATTGAAAGAGAATTTCGCAGACGGGAAAGAAAGCTCCAAGTGGCATAGAATTTACAAGAATGTGGAGCAGCTTCGAGCAACCATCTTGCTCTTTACGAACTTCTAGAAAGCAGGTGCTTCTGAACACGGAAGGAAAGTGAGTTTTAAACAAAGGGCAGAAAAAGAAAAGGTCGTACGTTGCGGGCCGTAATCCCCAAGGTGGAGGGCTATTAGTTACTGATGAGGCGCCCTGGCCCGCACTGAGTGTGAGCCCTGTGTGAGCATTTATAACGTGGAAGCAACCGTCGGGTCGGCACATGGTTGTAACAGGCACACTGCGAGACAAACGTCTGAGGCCGGCATATATATAAAAAAGGCACGAGTCGCTGTCACTCACTCTCTCTCTCTCTCTATCTCTCTTGCCACGCCGCTTCATCTGCGGCCCGCTGCAATCCTACTGCCCAAAGCGTGCTTCTATATAGTTGCTGATTTATTCCGGTACGAGCGTCATTGATTTATGCAGATGAAGCACGAGGTCATTAGGAAAGCGTGGCTTCTTTAGTCATATCTGCGTCTGTTTGTTTCGATTCTTCGACAGCGTAATCCAGGTCACGGCTTAAGCCTTCCTGCCTTATTAAGCCGTTCGGACTTCGTGAACAGTATTTCAGGTAGCAGCACGAAAGACACGGACAAAGAACACAGGAACAGAGAACGCTAGCGATCATGGTGTCCCCGTGCAATTATCTGTTCGTGTGTTGTCCGTTTTGCGCTGCTTTGTTGCAAGGAACATGTACTCTGCTCCAAGAAAGTTTTATAAGCCCGTCGAATAACGGGATTACCGCCGATCGTACTGACGTAGCATTAAGTTTATCGTGACTCGGAAACTGTCCACTTGAATTCTTTCTTTAGTATTACACATAAGAGGCTACACGAGTTTGTTATCAGCCGGTATTATTTGTGCCCTACTATTGTTTCCTCGTGCCAAGTTGCATTGGCATATGCTGAAACGCTTAACCACTGAAAAGCAATTGAAATACGAATATACTCTTGCATGATTTGCTATTTCAGGTGAATTGAGGGGACGTAACACATTGAGTCATGACATACAAATACTCAACGAAGGCAAGGATTCTACCATCGAATAATGGCTTTGATAATATCAGCATACCCAGAACGTTAAAGTGTCCGCGCAGGGCCACCCAATACTGGTGATATCTTGCAACTCTATAAGATGCTGCAATGAACACGGCCTGTTCGCAATGCTATTTAAGAACCAGCTACATTTAAAGGGTACGAGAGGGAACTTCAAAAAGCATCATCACTCTGTTGCTCTACTCCTGGTGCCCCAATATTATCAAAGTTCTGTAGCAAGCAAGGAAATTGGTACAACAAGAATTGTTTAGCTTCATGATTCTTTTTGTATTGATGATATGAAAAGTACAGAACATTGACCCCACTACCCCTCTATGTGCACTTTGAAATGATTCGAAATTGAGCTGAAATTATATATATATATATATATATATATATATATATATATATATATAGATCTATATATATATATATATATATATATTATATATATATATATATATATATATATATATATATATATATATATTTGTGACGCTACAAAATGGAGACACGTCGCGGTCCAGATGCCATCCGTTTATTCTAATGCACGCGCACCTTCCTCTTCGTCGGCTTCTCCTAGAATCCTAGAATCACCTTGTTAATGCGTCATATATATAATATATATATATATATATATATATATATATATATATATATATATTATATATATATATAAATATATACACTAGAGATTCCATAATGCTGAATGTACTCTACCACCTCGCAGGGAAGTAATTATCGTGAAGAAACGACCCATAGACTCCTTTGTCGATCGATGTCCTTTTTACGAATAATTTACACTCGTACACTTAGTTTCAGTTCAGTTTTCTTCCGCTTTATTCAGAGCCACACTTCGGTTCGGATAAATGGGGGGCTTGAAGTATTCAGCAACGCAGGCTGAAAATAAAACAAAAAGACGAAGGCAAATAGAAATTAGATTCAAAGTAGTCTATAGCCGGAAGTCGTATATCCACTGGTCGTAATACATTCACTGCTTTCTTTCGTTTTCAGACTCCGAGATCGAAATAGCTTTCCGCATCGAATGAGGAAACCACATGCGCTTGGTGTATGATCGATTCCAACTAATTAGTAAACTAACCAAGGGGAAAAAAAATTAAGTGCGGAAACTAGAAATAAAACGGCTCTAACGCTATATCTCAAATGAGAGAAACGTTAAGCACGGCCATTCCCGTAATCCCCCAACAAAGTTGCTATACAGCCTATACAGTGATGCGTGTGTGCTTATTTCAGACGAGGTTTAGGGATGCCTCTCAAGAGTCGTTTCTGAGCGCATTCTAGCCACTGCCCAGCATTGCCATTCTGATACGAAGTTATTATGGAAGCGAAGCTCCCGCCAGCGGTATTAACGGCCTACTACAGAAAGAAGATCCTGGGACCTCGGCCCGATGGTTTTCCATACCGCGTAAGCCAACGAACAGCCCTCTTGTATTTCTTAACGAACCACCCGACTTCACGACCGCTTTGTGAAAGAACAGTGTGAGGCCCATGCTGTGAGTCTCGAGCTGCCCATTCATCCATCCCGTCTTACTCCTCTTCTTCTCTTATCTCTGTTTCCTTTCCATTATTCCCCATTTCCCCCCCACCAAGTGTAGGGTGTTGGGCAGCCAACCGAGCCGAGCTTGGTTACAATCCCTGCCTTTCCTTTCTATTTTGCTCTCTCTCTCAAGGTCGTGTTTGTTCACCGAAGAAATCGCATTATAGCAGAAAAGTATTTATTTATGCAACATTCGTAAGTGTAGCACTGTGATGTGTGGTGCGCGTTCAAAGTGCGCGCCTTCGAAAAGTGCGCGTCACGGAAAAAAAAAAAAACAAAAGGAGAAATACCAGAGTGCACGTGCGGTGCTGCTTAAACAAGAATGACGACGTTAAAGAGCGTCGAGCACGAGGATGCGTGGCAGGACGTGAAGTAAACAAAAGGTAAAACATCCAATGGGCAGCGAACACGGAGATTTCAAGGCCCAATGGCTTGACACCACGAGACAGCAGTATCTCCAATGAGAACGAGACAAGTGGGCCGGAGCTGAAGCAGGAGCCTGGGGAGACCAGAGCAAGGGGAGTTCGAAGAAGACGGGGCAAGCGGAAGGTCGTCACCGGACCGGGCGCTGAAGATGGGCCGTCGGGCGTAGGACCCGAGCCTGCAGGTCTTCAACCGGCCGGGGCCTCCTGCCGTCGTGTTCCCGCTCCAAAGGACCGTGGCCATCCGGTCCTGAACTCCTTTCCAGGGCCTGCGGACTTTGGTTCCGGCAGGCGAGCTACAGCCGTCGGGCTCCGGGCCCGAGCTGTGCGCCCAGCTGCTTGACTAGGTCGACCCTGGTTCTCTGACGCGTCACCACCAGCCTGCGTTCTCTCGTCACAGACGGGTCCACACTCCGAAAGCCAGAGCCACCACGTTCCGGCCTGGTTTCTCGACGTGTCGTCAGCAGCCAGCGTTCCTTCATCCCCGTCCTGCCCGCGTCCTGAAGCCGGAATCACCGCGTTCCGGTTTGCTCAGTCGGCGGAATTCAGCGTGTGGGTGAGACCGAACAGATATCTTGCGCTACTCCCATCACTCAGCCCCTTTCGAACGTTAGGTTTAGTTACTGACTTTGAACGTTCTTGTTGGGTGTTTACAGATGTGTTTCGTCATGTCCAGTCAACTGTTTATTAAGTGTTTTGTTTTGTGAGGAATCTTTGTCTTTTATTTTCAATTAAACTTTTTGTGTGTTTCTTGGAAACCGAACGGCTTTGTCCTTATTAACAAAACTCTGAGGCTCAGCCCGGGAGAAAAACAAATCAGCAACAAGAACCTTGCATCACAATTGGCGTCCGCGACAGGACAAAGTCGTTTGTTTTTCCAGTAGATTTTTTGACGCGGTTAACACGATGACGAACACGTGGAGTAATTGAGTTGGCGGATAAAATGGGACGGGAGCGGAGTTTAGAGTATGGTACGAAGAGCGGATGGAGAGGGAGCGTGAGGAACGGGCTGCGATATGTGACGCTAAAAAGCAGCAGATTGCATTGCAACACACGCTAAGAGAGAGTTCGAGCGAGAAACACGGGCTAGGAGAGAGAGCTCGAGCGAGAGACACGCGCTAAGAAGGAGCAGCTTGAGCTAGAAATGCGTGAAAAGAAAAGGCTGCTCGAGATAGAGATGCGCGAAAGAAGAGACTATTGGAACTAGAATATGAGGATTTGCAGCAGTGGCTTGAGAGGGAAAAACGCTGAATATACGTGGTCTGAGAGCCAGAGTAGTCAACCAGTGGATGAGGTGTGCTCTGAAAGCAGTTCATCGGAGCGTTTGAATTTACGTGAGACTGACCCTGTACTCGTCATGACTTTCGCTAGAGAAAGAAACTCTGAAGAGTATGACAGGGAGGTAAAACAGTCAAAAGACTAGGAGACTCGATAAGCTTATTGAAGC
>NW_023613295.1:0-35000 GCF_013339725.1 Rhipicephalus microplus
TGTTTGATTCCGCGTGTGCCTGAGTTGTTTCAGGATTTTTTGTTGAGTTTTCGTTAATATAGATGCACCATACATTTACGGTGAGTGACGGCGACACCAACGCCAGCGGAAAAATCTAGCGGAGTGTGTCCATAATAAAAAAAATATCATAGCATTTCCACGGAGTGCATGATGATGAGTGGGGCGAAGCGTCCATTCGTTCTTGCTTCCGTCTGTCTGTGCGACCGTCCCTGCGTCCATTCATCCATGCATCTGTCTATCTGTCCTTCTGTCCATCTAGTGAATCCTCCAACTATCGCCATCTCGCATCTTTTCATCATATATTAAGCCTCTTGTCACGTGCTAGGAGCTCTAAGAACAGCACAAGGAGACACAACTGTCAAAACCTGAGACACGAAGAAGGACGTTCTGCTGGCATGGGTTGCTCGTCTTTGTCTTCTTCATTCACTGGCACAGAACTGGCTCACTGTTCACTGGCACGGAACACCAGGTGGCAATAATCCTTCCCCCAAGAGAGCATCAACCCGATGCTCAAAAAATTGTGCACGCTAGTGGGTCAAAGTAGGCAATATAAACAAACATTAAACAAAGAAGCGCACGAGAAAAATTCGTCCTGAGCCCAGCAATCGGAAATAAATGGCATTCAATGTTCACATAAAGAGTTCACTGGCACACGAAGAAAACTTGCACCACCGCGTAAAGTATGGTTTAGGTGGACGACATGTACAGTCTCTGGGCGTGGTAACCTGCGCTGGGATGATGGTGAGCCCCATCTGGAACCACTTCGTAGGTGACGTCGCTCACACGTCTGAGTACTTTGTAAGGTCAAAAGGACTTCCTTAAGAGTTTCTCACTGAGACCTCGCCACCTAACGGGTGTTCAATCCGAAACTTGGTCACCAGGTTCATAATAACTTCTCAATGGCAAATGGTGTACCGCTGTGCATCTGCGCACTGTTGAGTTCTGATGTACACACGGGCCAGTTGACGTGCTTCCTCAGCATGCTCAATGTACTGATTGATGTTGGGGGCTAATTGGTCGAACTTGTCGATGTCCTCATACGGAATCATGGCGTCCGGCATAGTTCTGACATTTCGACCATAAAGGAGTTGAAATGGCGTGAAGCGTGTAGTTTCCTGCGTTGCAGTGTTGTACCCAAATGTTGCGTACGGCAGGATGTCGTCCCACGTTTTTTGCTGCACATCCACGTACATAGAGATAATGTCGGCTAGCGTTTGTTTAGCCTTTCTTTTAAATCATTACTCTGAGGGTAATACGCAGTGATCTTTCGATGGTTTGTACAACTCAACCTGAACATATCATCCAAGACCTTCGCTTTGAATGATGTCCCTCGATCAGTGATGACATATGACGGAGCGCCATGTCGTAGCACAATTTGATGCATGAAAAACTGGCAATTTCAGCTGCGGTCCCTCGTGGCAATGCCTTCGTCTCTGCTTAACGCGTCAAGTAATCACTTGCGACAATAATCGATTTGTTGCCGGAAGAAGGCAAAGAAAACGGGCCTAGGAGGCCCATTCCCACTTGATCAAACAGTGTCGGGGGTGGATCAATCGGTTGTAGATGGCCTGCAGGCTTTAAAAGTGGTGTCTTGCGACGCTGGCATTCACGGCTGGATGGTGGTGCAATATAGATGTACCACCATCCAGTGGTCATTCCAAGGACGAAACGAGAAGTGGCACAGGCGCACTTTCTTATGACCTGCGCTTCGTGTCTCCTTCCCACTTTTCCCCACATTTAGTTCATGGCTATATACTAGTTCACTATATTCATAGAACTGCAGCCAAATATTTGCTAAAACCTAGCGATTTTGACATGGCAACTTTTCGTGTCAGATAGTGCACAAAGCGCGTCCTTCTAATACTAGTTTGTTTAGGAAGCATCAAATTAAGGCAAAATTTATTGAGGATTAAGTCACCGGTACTCGTCTCTGTAAATTGTTTCATGAGAAACAAATATCTTTTGACTTCTGATTAACGTGCGCTGGTTTCCGCCTCAACCGAAAAGTGTGCGCGCGTGTCGTTCCTCTCGTCCGGCCGTGGAGGTGGCTACCTTCTAACACTACTACATACATCGCAGACGCCTGACTCATGGCGTACGGAGCTCCGACCTTCAAAAATATTGCCCCCACCTCCCGAAGGTAATCGTGAGGAACTGCGAATGTATTTATTGCGCCGAGAGTACCAGGCAACGACTTCTGCCATCGCCTTGAGAGGAGCTCAGCCAAAAAATAGTCGAGAGTGACTCCTTCGGACGGGAGAGTGAGCACAGGGAGAAAGGTCGAACTGCGAGAGAAGGAGCGGTGAAGCACAACACCTGTTATTGTACCTGGCGGACATGATGTCAGCGTCATATCAACACCAACTCTGGAAGCACAAACGCTGCAAACGTGCTTCAAGGGCACTGCATTGAGGTGGTGGCAAGTCACATTCAAGTCAAGAAGGCGGGGGCTCCGGTTGGAAGGGGCAAGGATAAGCACGTGCGCCCGCAGCTGTTGGTGACAGCTGCCGACGCGGAAGCGTGACATGTTGGGGACTGCGGTTGCTAGGGGTGCACGCGCCCGCGGCTGTTGCTAAGATAGCGGGCGGTGGAAGAATGTCGACGGACGCCTGACATAGCCCGATTAAGAAATTCATTTGCATTTAAAAAAGGAAAGTGTATTTGCTTTCTATTGGATATTCCTTCGTACCATTTATCACAAAGAGAAATTTCAGCTTGAAAAACTCCAACAGTGGTGACCCACCATGTTAAACCAATGGCACCACTGAGCATTACGGGGTTCATTAGGTAGGAGGTTAAGCAGATTTGTGGTGCTCGGAAACAAACAGCGGCATATTAATACTGCAAGCAATAAACAATACAGAGCCCCGCCGCGGTGGTCTAGTGGCTAAGGTACTCGGCTACTGACCCGCAGGTCGCGGGATCGAATCCCGGCTGCGGCGGCTGAATTTCCGATGGAGGCAAAAATATTGTAGGCCCGTGTGCTCAGATTTGGGTGCACGTTAAAGAACCCCAGGTGGTCTAAATTTCCGGAGCCCTCCACTACGGCATCTCTCATAATCATATGGTGGTTTTGGGACGTTAAACCCCATATATCTATCTATCTAATAAACAATACAGAGACAGAACATTTGTTTCGGGCTGGCAGTTCTTTATCTGAGCTTCTTCGTCCTCTACCTCGCTCGCCTAGCTTGTGCGTTCATGTCAGAGCCCCAGCGTCTCTCTTGGTCGCGACACTCGGCCATGACTGTGAAGTGGGCGGAGAGGCCGTCCATGCTTCTGGTGGGTGGGGTTAGCTTCTTCGTTGTTGTCGGTCTTGACCACACTGAAAGTGGATCGGGTATCTATGAAAAACTTCTCTGTTGGGCGACTTTGGCTGTATCGAAGAGAGTGGTCCTGGATACCTGCCCGAAGTGCAACCAGTGGGCGATGTTGGCTGCCTTACAACGGTCGGTCCTCGTGATGTGGTGAATTCGCTGGTAGACTGCAAGAGGTAGGTCTGGCAGGAGGTGCTGATTAAATTGCAGTGGTCAGCCTCGACCACAGCGCGACGTCGTGTGACCCGCAAGACATGCTTCTGTCGGTCGGCTTTGGCTTTTTCACAGAGATAACGGGGAAGGCGGCATGCCTGGGGAAGAATGTCGGAACAGTATCCGAGAAAGCACCGTGGCTGGCATGGCCTCTCGGTGCTTCCTTTCAGTGACACCCGCACGATTGTCATTGAGAAGAAGACAGTCAAGACTTTCATCGGGAGCCCTATCAACGGGCTGCTTCCTCTCTTCGGTTTCATTGATGCCCGACGGCTCTTCTGGTGCCATGGTTGTGAGTCCAGCGCAGGTTTCAGTTCGCGAGCAGACCGTGGCAATAGCGAGAGGGCAACCTTCCGGCGTCACAGAACGAGAGCGGGAAGGTTGCCCTCGTTCTGTGAAACCTCGCTGAACTCCTGTGTCTTCACCCCATGGTACTTCATCCCGTCCACCCATTGAAGGTCTGTAGTCAAGTACTGCAATTCTGTTTCTAGCTGAGTGGTGGCTCTCCCTATCACAGCTAGGCATGTTCTGACATTTGCCGCAAATGGTGTTGCGGATTAACAAGGCATTGGGTACGTCCGGTGTCTGGAGTGACTGCGCAAGAGTAATAGTGCATCCGGCAGATCCAGGTCACCGAGGAAAGATGAGCTAGGGCTACGCCGAGCCAACATCTCTGGAGGGAATGTGGACCCGGCTCCTTGTGGTGGTACTGTGTCGGACACTATCGCAGAGTAAGAGCGCTGCCCGACTCCAGTGTTGGTATGAGGGCAGGGTGAGAAGCTTGCTGTCGACACATTACACTGCGCAGTACCAGCCTCGAGGTGATGCCTCTCCAGAGCTGAATCCTCGTGAGCGACGAGGTTGCCATGAACGGTGCAAGCTCGTAGCCAATGCGTCCAAAGGCTTCAAATGAGCTTGGTGCTCCAGTACGCCGAGGATTGCTGCCTCACGCCTTCATACATATGCCCCGCCACGGCACCATCACGAAGGCGGCGAATGGCAACACACCATTTCTGTTGGTCCGTCCAATTCTCGCGACCTCTGGCAATACATATTGCGCAAGAGCCTTGCTTTTCACGTAAACCTACATTTTATTTTTAAAGCTGTTGCAACTCGCTGTAGTTTGTGCGGCGTCACAAAAAATCTTCAGAGCTGCGTATGCACCACAAGAGGTATTCTGGCCACAGTATAAAATAAAGAAGGTGTGAGTGAGCATTCAATTAAATCTCTCGTTTTCGATTTCTCAAGTATAATGCAGGATATGTTATTAGAACTGATTGTAATGTAATTGGGAAGAAATAATCGTGGTTGAAAACATAGCTTGCTGTAGGCCGGGACGAAACCATCGACCTTCGAATAACGCGTCTGATGCTCTACTAATTGAGCTACCGTGGCAGCTGTCCCACTCCCCCCCCCCCCCCCTGTTCACCTCACGGGACATGTTTTTGTACTTAAACGTGGGAGCGTTACTTAGCGCCACCTGTCGCCATTGCGGCGAGTGTGGAAAAATCAATTTTCGCCTGTTGCTGTCACGTAGAACGTGCCCTCATTACGAGCTTGCAGCTGATCAGTACTCCCTCGCATACTAGCTGAGGGCATCAAGTTGGCCAGAACGGGTCCCTCGCTATGAATGATGAAAAGAAGGGTGATTTTAAGGACTAGTTTACTTTTTAGACACATTGTTAGGAGAACTGAGAGACAATTAAGCCAAGGATGGTATAGGCAATTATTTTATAGGAAATTGTAATATAATTCTTCATAAATAATTGTGGATGAAAATATAACTCGCTGTCGGCACTGAATGAATTCGATAGCTTCGAATTCAGCATTATGCCTGGGTATCGACACTAATTTCACCAAAGAAACACGAGTAATATTTGTAACAGAATTTTCCTCTTTTTTTTCAGCGCCCCCTGAGCCGACTAACATGAAGCTGGTTTCCGCAGAAGGCGGTAATTTCACCGTCAAATTCAAAGTGCAACGAGAATGCTTCGACGATCGGTACTCGTACAAAGTCGTTGCCAGTAAAAGCAATAGTAGCGTGGTAACTGCTGACAAATGCGTTTTTTATATTTTGGTTTATAACCAGCGAACACTTATCTGCACTGGAATTCAAACTTGTGACAAGTTGGATTTGAAAGTATGGACTGTGAGAAACGGACCACCACAGCGTCACTCTTCTGCTCCAGCTATATTGCCCTCCATTCATATACGCGGGAAGTGTTAACGAGAGCTTCATTATAACCGAAAACCTCAACATTATTCTGCAAAAAAGTGCAATTTTATGTTCGTTCTTATTTGCGCTTTAAAATAAGAAGCGTAATTTTTTTCAGTTTTGTGGCCGTTTGGGCTTTCCACCACTTGCGTAACGAACAAATTACGAAAAACTCTCCCACAGATTCAAGTCTTAATACACTGAATGTGGTTTTTCATACAAACTGCTGAAGCTTTACAATATTTAGATGAGGCTAGACACCAGCAGAGTACTGAAATAGACCCTGGCATTGCAGGAGTATATTCTTTATTTTATTGTTCAACATGCTACAGGCTCAGACAATGTATGAGTGGATTTCATAGTAGGTTGTTACATAAGCTTCCACGGAAGTGTGATATAACCTTCTATTCTGTACTTTACCAATTCATTATTTCAACCTTTCTTGGGCGACTTCTATCACATGTGTTCATATGTGAACTGTAGTAGTTTTTTGTGGACAACTGGTCAATGTAAGCAAGAATACTTGTCCCAAAGGAAGGGCATGTGCAATAAATGGCTCTGCGTAAAGTGTGATGTGAAAATTGAAGTGCCATAAAAGTAGTCGTGAGTTCTTGTCACACAAAAACGAGCGTCTCTTTCGGAGCTCTGTCTCACCGTACAGCTCGTTACAGTGCCATGTGAGTACGATGGAGTACACTCAAAGAGGTGTAACGCCAACATATAAAATAGGAAATGATGAGTTACATGGTGGCTAGAACGGTTTTATCTTTGTGTTTTCTGCATTCACCTCTCGCAGAGGGGTTAAATTATAGCATGTGATTTGAAAAACTCGGACACCACAATTCGCACTGTAGTCTTTATATTGCAACTTACGATAAGCGCAATGATTCATTCGTCAAGAGACCTGCGCTATGAATTGAAGTTCATTGATGATTGTATCACATTGCAATCTCTCTTGATCAACGCTGCTTTTAGCAATTGAACAGCGCATGATGTATTCACGGAACGGGTCTTGACAGCGGCAAAGCAAATGACAGAAGCAAAGATTTAACAATGTGTGATACTATTGGATGTGATTGTGGGGTACGAACTAGAAGTGGAGTTAAATAAAGTGTCACGCGCCTTCTTGAAAGACACACGTAGTTTGAAAAGTTAAATAAAATCCACACAAACATGAGAGGACGCAGAAAATCGAAATATTGTGATCTGCCAGTTGAACGTTTCTGCTGAAAAGCTTCTACGGCTGCTCTTATATGCAGTTTGCTTCTAAGCCACAAAGCTAATAGATTAGCCCCCATCAAGGATAGCTAATGTCTGAGAACAGGATGCAACAAGCTGCAAGTTTTTAAATGATGAAGTACCGCCTTCTTACTAAAAACTAAACTTCTTTGTCAGCAAAATAAGCCCATGATGACAATAAACAACCACTCTGTGGCACGTTAAAAATAGGTTCCCAGGCTCACAATACACATGATCAAAACTCCATTGTTGTCTTCTCTGAAATATTTGAAGCGGTAAAATAAAGTGGTCATAAAACACAGCAAAGCTTCAGGGTACAACATCAAACTGGCTTAACCTTTATCTGTTTGCCAGCACAAGAGAAAAGGTTGTCGCTAAGCTAAAAGAATCGCATGAATTGGCGAGCCAATGAATGCACTTAAATATATGTGTGACCTCGTGCTGAGTCACAATTGTGGCATCCTCCAGGTGCCTTTTAAGCTGCATCGAACCAGGAATGAAGTCATCTCTTTTAGGCTTTGCACACCGTGAGCTGAATGTCGGTAGGAGAACGTCCTTCATATTCAAATAGTGTTACTTCCAATCTTAAAATTTGTATAAACTTCTTCCTTAATATTCACGTCAAAGTGTTCCTTTTTTCATTTTCATTCTTGTTTGCGAACTGTGTAACGAGCAGTTGTTTATTTCTATAATTCACATGCTTTCACTGGCTTTCCTTCTGCTGTCAGATATGTAAATCTGGGGCAAAGCCTTCACTAGAAGACATACGAGTCTCCGTGGCCTGACCTTGTGTACATATTTGACACTGCGAATTCTGTATATACGTCTCAATTAAAGAAATTGAAACTTCGATTGAATATCTGAACGCGAGGCTGTTCATGCGGAGATCAAATTCATGCTTTAGCTGCTCTTTGTTTCACCGATTTAACTAGGTTTAACCCTGCACGTTTTGAGGACGTGGGTGACCTGCAATCGCGTTTTTTACACTGGTGGGGTGTAACTGAATGCAGTATTTATTTACAGGTACCTTACAGGCCCTTGGTTAGGGCATTGAGTAAGGGGGGCTCAATTCCCCCCTTACTCAATGCCCCCCTTACTCATTGAGTAAGCAGCTATGAAGCAGTGGAACAGGGATATTTTCAGTGCGTTGCGCAGACGTTGCAACGAGCTGTATCACTCCTTCTTCGCCTGTCTGAAACTTGCAGATAATATTTACAGGTGAACATTAGTTCCTGTTCAGTGCATTGTTCATTTGTACAAATGACACGTGTTCACCGAAGTGAACCAAGCTGGCCACTCAATTGACGCTGATTTCAGAAGTTTTTTCGTGTGTGGCAAGATGTACGTAAAACTGACTCAGCATGACATAAGACAAGTGATTTTATTGTCTTTTTTGCTGAAGGTTTCCCGCGAGAAGCACCATGAATTTTTCGTGTACTAATTTTCTATTCTCAGCAGCTTCTCTGCTTTGTCAACATCTCGTTTTGTGAGTATCTACGTTTAAATTGCTGATTCTACAACTGTAGGCAAACTTCATGTGATATAGCCCAGTAGCCATTAGACAAGGGGTATTTTTGTCGCATTGCAGATTGCTTGATAAGCACGAATCAACGAGTCACTCATAGTGCATGAGCAAGATAAACACAAGCCAACTGTTCTAATTACGCCAACCTGATGCTTAATCAGCATAGATGTAGGACCAATAGATGACAGTGTTACACGTGTGTCATGAGGCTGTTGAGAAATCTCAGGCCTTCACTTTGTTTATTTATTTCGAAATACTGCTAACTTTCTTTTGAGAGTTCTTGCAGAGAGGGTTTACTGATACTGACAGGTGGACCATATTCCAAATGTAATTGCAGTTGAGATTTAAATACTATAGCCTGTGATGATTGCTGGCCACTTCGAATAGGATCAAGATATATGGTGTTTTTTTTTGGCGCAAGGGCAATGCGGTGGTGAAAGAACACCAGTACTTTGAGACAAAAAGCAATATGGGCAATTGGTGTGATGACTAGCTAAACAGGGGCCAAATTTTTTTCATGCTAAAAGCGTGTGAAACATGAGATAATAAAGGCATGAAAGTGACATGAAACGAGTACCGTGAAAATGAACGGTAAACAGTTCTGATTATAAAGGTACGGAGAATTCATAAAGAGGGAATGTATCTTCAATGCCTTTGTTTCCAAGAACTCCGAGACAGGTGCGTTGTAATGTGTCTTATGCAGCAGCAACCTCTCTTCAGAGGTCCTGCTATAAATTACCAGGGTATATCACGTGAAAACTACGAACGTCTTTTAACTCTTCTATGCAAGCATGTCCATTTTCGTCGGGAAAGTGAGTTTCATTCAAATTATGCTGAACTCTTTTGCAGAAATCACTTTTAGAAAAAACGTGATAATTTTAGTTTAAAAGATATGAGGTGGTCACCTGTGGAGGCCACCATGCAGGGAGGATCTACTGATCGCTTTCAGTGAAAGGCCTCAAATCAGTGCTCCTTGCCCCGCAGGAGCAAAGGAGCGTTAAGTGTAGCCCACATTCAAGTTATTCTGGAGGGTGCTTCTATATATCTTGAAAAACAGCTTCATTAGAACTATCGAAAATTATATATCATCACTCTTGTAAGGGTGTTCGTGCTTGTCACCCAAGGTGATCAACTTTAGCATCGCTGTGTTGAGCATATTGGTCGAGTACAGCTTTTGTTTTCTTGATTCCATAGCATTAGTAACTCTGAATAAATGATGACCAATTCTATCAAGATAATAATGGCAAAACATAAGTAGTGCACTCGTTACGGGCGCTTCATTCGTGTTGGCGAACTAAAGACTATCCGCTGGACAACACAGAGCTTCGATATTAGGATTAAAACTATTTAGAAAACTTTCTACTGCGACACTTTATATTGCGGAGTTCTCGCGGCAGCTGGAGAGGAAAACCTCAGAGACGACAGCAAGACACAAAAGAACGCGTCTTTACTCATCGAAGCCTCCACCACGATGATCATGATATAATCTTGCTGATGGTGCTCGATCTGACGCGTAGCCGGAAATTTTTTGTTCTGGAGAAAAAAAAATGGGGGGGGGGCACGTGCCCCGTGTGCCACCCCCTGGCGGCGCCCCTGTTACTAAATGGTGTGTGAGCGGCCGCTCAGTGTGAGCTACTACGATGTCATCGTTCATCGTTCTCTTTTTTTATGGTAGGCAAGCCTGTAGCCGCAGCTCCCATAATATGTATCAATAGCTTACTAAGACCCTTCATGCACGGCAGTTACACCAAGTGATCACCAACCTCGTTGACATGGTGCTCTGCACTGACCGAGTACTGCTATTCATTTCTGAATTCCTTAGCTTTAGCTTCTCATACAACATGCTTTCCTACAATATACATACTAGGGACTGCACATACTTTTTATATGTATAAAATATGTATCGGGTCCACTATCTAGCGCACCTTGAGAACGATAGCAGCCGGAAGAAAGCGTAACATGCACCATTGAAGCAAAAATGAAGTAGCGTCAGCTTTGTCAAATGATAAAAAGCTTAAAAAATGCACTATTGAAAATCCGACACGTTGTGTCCACGTGTTTAAACAGGAAAAAATGAAGAAAAAATTAGCCCGAATTTACACGTTACACTGTAAATGTCGTCGTAAGACGATCATCGCTCTTGCGTCTGGAGAGAGTGAACAAAACGTTTATTTCATGTTCTGCGCAAGAAAATCGGTGAATGGTATTCTGAAGTCGCTGCGTTAGAGAGCCTCGGGCGAGTAGCGGAGGTGAACAAGCGCACCTAAGCACGTTAGACACGAGCGCCATCTGGCAGTTATCTTCGAAAACGAAGTCGTGCGCGACCGCGGAGAAAGAAAGGAGGTGATAAAGTGTAGAATGCAAAGCGACGGGCAGGTGCCACCACCGTGTCGTCGTAGCAAAGCGTTGGAAACGCCATCTTGAGCATCGCGCTGCACTCTCAGCGCAGCGCGATAAACGCTACAGTCCTTAGAGTTACTTGTGTGTGTGCCTCTTCTAGTATAAAGGCAGACATACAAAACATAGACGTGTTGTTATGGCGCCTCAGATATGCGCAATATTTGCTTTTTCAATTGAGAATCGCACAACTATGAATGCTAAACCTTGAGCAATATTGGTGGGCGCTGCGGATAGGGTTTGCCGTTTGGTGCCGTTTGAGATATCGTTAGGGCGGACAAACAGACAGACAGACAGACAGACAGACAGACAAAAATTTTTCCGTCGAAGGTCCCTAAGAAAGACTGTCGTCTTTAAAAGCGGTTACCTGAAGTGAACACAGTGATAGAGGGAGTTTAAAGCAGAAAAATTACGCTGTTTCAAAAATGAATGCCTACCAATGAACCTCGACGAATGAAGTGGTATTTGATCTCGGTATGTACATGCATCACCACCGGACCACCAAAAGATATGATTGTGTACTGTGTGTGTGTGAGAGAGATTTTCTATTCGGATTAAAATAAAAGGCTAACGGCGGCACGCTGCAATTATTGCCCGGTGGTGGCGGTGGATTGGTTCCTCTCAAAAGTCCGGCGGCGGGGCGAGCGGCGTGAGTAAAAACAGGCAGCGGTGGTGGTGTGGCGCGGCGGCGCACAGCTCTACTTTGCGCTCTTTGCTGAGTGATAGAAACACGTCATTAGCTTCGTACGAAGTTCCTTATCTTTCACTGCTCTCTAGCACTAGAACTACTTCATTCCTTACCATTTCATACATTATTCTTCATTATTAGGCTAACCGTAAGTGTAATTACTAGTACGTATATCTCACTTTATTGGGACTTCACAGCTGACTTCATTGTAGGAAATAGACTTCATTGTATACCAGGAACTGTACAGTATGTAGAATCCCTTGGCAAGATCTGATGCAGTATGCAGAGGCCATAGAATGGTTGGAGCTCGTATTCACATAGAATTTAAAAAAAAAACGTAAACTGGCACGTAAGAAGCCAAATGACGAGCTAGTGGTTGAATGAAAAATCAGGAATCTAGATCTTCGCTTCAGAGCAGATTCAAGGCTTTAAACGAAGTAACCGACGTTAGCAATGACCCATTGAACAATAATCTTACTAGTATCATCAAAGATTGTATAATGGAAGTAGGGGGTACAGCCCCTAGACAGGACACTGGCAAACTATATCAGGAGTTATGAAGCGTGGAAGCTTGGGCAAGTTGGTAGGACAAGGCTGAATGCAGGAACAGCGCAACCTAGAAGTAGTTACTTCGTAACTATGGAAGCGAAAAAAAATCATGGGTAGAAAAGAGCGCTGTACTTTCAACAAAGATTTATTGTCGGAGTGGTGTACATATATAGGCGAAAAATGAGAACATTGGGCATGCGTAGAAGGGTGCAGGAATAACCACTGCGATACAATGTCAGCAAAACTCTTGTCTCTTGTTGAATGGGCGGAAAACAAATACATATGTAACTTAAAAAAGATCGAGATATGCAATCTCTTTTCGCAACAACGCAACCAATGGGAAACTTACACTCTCTTTTCTGCCCTTGTTTTTTTCGCTTCCGTAGTTACGATGTAACTACTTCTAGGTTGCGCTGTTCCTGCATTCTGTTATATCCAGAGACAAAAAAATCTCATTAAGAAATGAAAAACCATGAGAGCTTCAAATGCAACCGACCAATTAAAGCTAGTGGAGCTTTCAAAGTCAGTCAATAGGCGTAAGGTAACCGACATGATAAGCTACAAAATGAAGAGACTTGAGCAGGTGATCAAAAGCGGCAGAAGCTTAAAAGCTGCGAATGCAAACTTGTTCATAGGCGAAAATCGGATGTATAATTTAAAAAAAAACAAGGAAGGCAATGTCATAATCAATATAGATAGGGTAGATGAGGTGACAAAAGAGTTGTACAGATAACTGTACAGAGCTCGAAACTACCAGGAGAATACCTTAAGAACCAATAAAAGACCAGAAGAATTAAAAATCCTACCAGCAACGACAGGGGAAGTAAGCAGAGGCCTAGAAAGAAGTGAAAAGGCAAACTCACTGGTGAGGATAAGGTAACAACGTACCTGCTGGAAGATGGCGGAAAAACTGTGTTATTAAAATTAACTACCTTATACAAAGTGTATCTTGACGGAAAGGGTACCAGAATTTTAACAGAACGTTAACGTCCTATTAATTCACATGAAAAGAGACGTCAAGGAATTGAAAATTTTACAGGTCGTTCAGCTTACTACCCGTTTTCTACAAGCTATGCACAAAATATTAGCTAGTAGAATTAAGGCGTCATTATAGTTAAATCAAGGAAATGACCAACTAGAATTTGTATAGGCTACTTCAAAATAGACCACATTCGTACTATCAGTTTGTAATATTAATACATACAGAAATCCGTGGAATACAACCAGCCCCTTTACATAGCTTCGAGATCTGTTTAGGACAGGTAGTAACCACAGAGCCTAACCATGAGAGAGAAATAACTTAAAGAATGCAGATGAGGTGAATCACATTCGGCAAGCATTCTCAAGTTATGCATGGTAACATGCCCCTACCCCAAGAGGAAGGTAACACCCGCATCTTGTCAGTGCTTGCCTACGGAGCAGAAAGATGGAGGCTTACAACGAGTGTTCAGGTTGGATTGGGAATGATACAGTGAGCGAGGAAGAGGAAAATGATAGAAGAGACCAGAAGACAGCTTAGTAGGTCAGGGAACAAACCGTGGTTAAGAATATCAGAGTTGAAGTAAAGAAGAAGAAATCGACACGGGCTGGGCGCGTAGCACTTCTGGTCATTAAGAGTAACTGACTGGATATCAAGAAAAGGCAAATGGCTGATGGGGAGAGGGAGAGAGATGTGGGCTGATTAGATTAAAAAAGTTTGCAGGTATAACGGGGGGGGGGGCAGAAAGCACAAGGATCATGTGAGAGGCCTTTGCCCTGCAGCGGGCGTCGTCAGTCTGATTATGAACGTACACACACACACACACACACACACACACACACCACACACACACACACACACACACACACACACACACACACACACACACGCACACACATACACACACACACACACACACACATATATATATATATATATATATATATATATGCGTGTGTGTGCGTGTGTTTGTGTTTGTGTGTGTGGTGTCTGTGTTGTGTCTGCTTATTTATATTGTTTATTGTCATGATGTTGACGAAGGGCCACCGGCAGTATGTCCAATATGAAACAGTTTCTTTGGCCGACCTTTTGAATCGTAAATGAGAAGTCTGGCACACAGGCAAGAATTGCAGCGAACAGAGCTACAATGTAACCGAGCGTGGCCGTTCATGAAACTTTTAAGTAGTCAAGTGCTTCAGTTTTATACTTGTATCATCGAACATTACTTCGCTATCGCTAGCGGTGGCGTAAGTTCCAGAGCTTCGAAGTTCGCGTGAAGCACGTAATTTGTCCGGAAAACTACAACATTTTCTAGGGGATTCCCAATCACTCGGACGTGTTTTGTGCTAGGTACAAGTTTCATTGCAATGGGACGGCAACAAGAAAATAGGAGGAAAGGATTTCGTATGGTATTGTCGCTTCTATAATGTCTGGCTGCCCGATCCTTTGACAAAACATGGAAGTACAATAATTAAGCAAAAAAGTATAATCAGCAATAAATACAATCAAGAAGTGTAATAGTATAAAAAATACACATTTCTTCAGTTTTTTAACGCGTATAAACGGCTGAAGGCGCGTGCATTTCTGCGTGAGCATAGCTTTTCCAGCACTATGTGGTTATTAGGTTATGACGAAGACAGTAATGCACCTGCACGTGTGCTTGCTTGATCATCGCTCTGTAAAATCTTCCTTCTTCTGTGTAATAAAATTAGTAGAACTGTTGCCACCCATCATGTTCATATGTGTTTTGTGTACTCGTGATCTGCGCCGAAAAGTTTTCTTACTTTTGAATAAATACGAACTAGCTCCAACTGAGCTACTGCTGGAGCAGCTATGTTCACGTCGCTGTCGTCATTAGTAAATAAAGCCTCAGTAATAGCACATTAGTTGTGGAGGACGATAGAGAATCAGGTGTAATGTTTTTCTTCCGCAAAATGCTACGTACACTTCCGAAGGTGATATAAAAGGACAGAACGCTCAAAAGGTTTCTTTTTTTTTTACAATAAAGAACTTTCGGTTTTTCTCGTGATTCCAAGGTGGCGAATTATTGAACAGTTTGAGATGGTGCATCTAACGCTACAACTCTAAGCACTTGAAATGGCAAAGAAAGTGAGATGGCTTTTTTACTTCACAAATACAAAAAAAAATTATCCATACGGACTGCCGTTAAAAAAGTGCTCTTGCCCTGCACTTCACGTGGTACAACGTTTTACGCTGGTTATGTGAAGTACATTGAAGAAAAGGCCACATAGCTTACGTTGCGTCGTAAAACCTTGATTTGCAACATCCCAAAATTGTGTGGGTAGTGCAAGCCGAGCTTTGCTAATAAGGCTGAATGCGCGTGTCAGCTATATAATGTGGCTGTGCAGGTTTACCTGCACAGCCACAGTATATGTAGCCCTTCACATCAATACATATGTACCCCTTCACACCAATACACCTTCTTCAGTTAATATCAGGCCGCAGCAAGTCCTTCTTTTTCGCTCTACATTGAGGAACATCTGACAATTTTAATACTGCATGACAAGTGTGCTCCATTTGAAGCTGTTATCATTGGAGACGATCGTTTTTATATCATTAAACAGTCTGGCTTTAATTCAGTGAACATAGATAAGGTGAACAAAAAACAGTGGCATACCCATCAGACATGAAACAGGATTACCGAAGACAAGAATATGTCCGGGCAAACGGTGTTGAGCTGACACTTCGGCGACTGCCTTGAAATTGCCACAAAATACGGAATTCCCTGTCAGACCGACTATACGTATGTTAATACAAAGGTACTTACATTCGCCATACTTATAAAAAATGCAAGTGCGTAATATTGATTCGCCGTCGGCATGCAGTCCTTAAGTAGCCTTTTATAATAATATGTGCAGATGGAACCTCCCGACAGCAGGATATGATTATCAAGGCAGCCGTAGTGGGGGGCTTCGGAAATTTCGACCACCTAGAGTTCTTTAACTTGAACCCTGATCTAAGTAGTAAGGTGTCCTCAAACGATTTTGTCTCCAAAAAAATGCAACCTCCGTGGCTGAGCTTCAATGCCGTGACCTTCCGGCAGCAGTCGAGTTCCATAACCACAAGACCGACGAAACGAGGCGTGTAATAGTCTCATAATTTTCACTCAAAACTTTTGGGCAAAATGAAAAATTGCTTGGTAGAGACAGATTACCCTTGCAGAACCCTGCTAAATACCCGTAAAAAGCCTCGTAGTATTGTCACGCACATGACGCCTATCTAGACTGTGCCGAGAGGGGCAAAACAGATACTACGTTGCCAAATAAATTTAGGACAATATTATTGCGCGAACGTGTGCCCTAACAGAGAGAGAATAAATCACCCGATGACGTAAGATGACCGCGTGAAGCCATGTCTGGTGCTAGACCGTTGGCGTGAGGGGGCGTGAGCGGTGATCCCCTATCTCATCGTTACGTCACAATCAAGCATCAGGCAGACAGATGGCTGCGCTTGATTGCGACTGATAACGAGCAAGAACGACGTTGAAGCGACTAAATGAGCCGATAAGAGATTCGTGTGTCACTTCCTTCGTACGGACATCGCATTATTGTGAGCCCACTTCGGTGGAACAGTGCCTATGGTACTCAGCTATATGCTGCCCCAAATATCGCGGATTCGATACCAGCCACGGCAGTCGCAATTCGATGGGTAGAGGCCGGTGTACTGTATGATGTTAGTGCGCGTTAAAGAACGCTGGATGGTCAATACTGTCGGAGCCCTCCACTATGGTGTCTCATAATTAGTTGGTCATTTCGCGACGTAAAAGATCCGATAGTATTGTTACGTTGTGCCACCTAAACGTTGAATATGTATAGAAATTGGGGTCATAACGCGTCAGTTTGTGAAGGAAGCCCGTGCGCTTGTCACGCTTATACGCTTGCCACGCAAACATACGCTTGCCATGCAAACCGCCCAGGTTTTCATTGCCACTCGAAGCCAGTATTATTGTTGTTCATTTATTTACTTCGTTCTGGATTTCTCGGTCACACATGATATTCCGTTTACTACAAACTAGCCGCCTCCGACGTTTCTGCGAAACAAGCTTTTTTTAACGCTATCACGATAAGATTCTAATCCTGAATGAGTATAAACTATGGATAGCGGGTAAACCCAGATACTTGCCACCGATCTGCTGAAAAGAAAGAAGGCAGCAGTTATCCTATTGAACGGATACGTGCCACAAAAATTCGCAAGGCCTATCCGAGAGCTATCATCACCATAAAAGGGCACGTGCTTTAATGAAATGTGTAACTGAGAGTGCCACGCCCCCTACTTGGAATCGCAGACTAATGGCGCGCACGCTAACCGCAGTAATACCACTGTGACGTAATACTTGGAACCATACTAGCTACGGGACAGCTCGCAACTAACTATGCGGAGCCTTCAGTCTCGAAAATTTTCAATGACGCAGCAACCAAGGTAAGGAGAAACTGAAGCAAAAGTGCAACATTGAACAGCCATATTCAAGTGAAAGTTCAAGCAAAATGTCTGGTTAGATATAGCAAAGAATAAGGAGATGATGTTCTTACCATCGTAGGACGACCAAATTTTGCGACACCAAACAACATTTGATAAAGGCCACGTGACAATTTCGAACCCTTCATGAAGGAATGGCTCTTATATATCATTTGTTTTATTTTATTCAGCATAACGTACTCAATAGAACCAATGACTGCCCCGCCTTCTGCAAACAAGCTCTCAATATCTCCCGAGATGGCAGTCTAAATTTTGAGTTTGTGGAAGCACACTGGTGGTCCTACTGAACTTCACAAGCAGGATTCCCTCAAGTGGCCGCTGCTGAGGCATGCACAATCTTTCAAGTTTGGCTATGCGTGACATCACACATGGAGTTCGTATTCTCATTATATGCCGGCTTTATTTACCTGCTGAACCTGACTGGCAACTTCAACGTGGTTCATGCTATGATAATCAAGACAGCCCTGAGCCTGCTCCACCACGACGATTTCTACAAAGGCTCTACTTGCAAACACATCTTCATGTTATTCGCAATGGTACACCTATTTTAGCCAAGCTTCTTCACAGGTTCGGGCCTGTGGAATGAAACAACTGTAGAATGTCTTTTAGTAGAGCTTGGATGAAATAGAAAAAAAAAAGAAAGAACAGTTCCGGTTAGCGCAAAGATAGTTCTCGTCCCGAGTATTTCTAAATCCCGCACTATATTCTCCTCTACTACCATGAAACCCGATAAATTACGTAGAACCGGCAACCCAGCATCCGACGTAGTGACGCCCTTTTTTGCACGCAGTGGGTATAAGCCAAATCTCGCAGAGGAGGTTAACTATTGTAAACAGCTCTCGGCTATTTCAGTTGTTTCTGTTTTTTATAACCTTGGTTTATATTACTTTGCTCTTGGCTATTGTTAGCCTTGTTTCAAGCCTACAGTGATTCCCGTTTGACCGTGTGACTCGAGACGTTGAATGGACGTGAGGCTAATTCACTGAAGTGCCATTCACTTGAAAATCTGTCTATTTTTATGGGACAGCCTTCTATTTTCCTCAGCTTCTGGTCAGAGAAAGAACACAATCACAAGGTTCTGTGACTTGTCCTCGTCAATTCTTGCATCTAGTTTTCGATCAACATCAGTAGCTATGCCAGTGAAGCCTCACTCGCTGCCTGGTCATGCAGATAGCTCATAAGTGGTATCAATGGGATACACTTGTAGTAAATGTTTATGAACCTTCTGCTTCGGGCCAGTAGTGTTCTAGGTATTTGTATTTTATAAATCTATACCGCCGACCCTTTGGGATTGCTTGAAAATAAAACACTCAAAAAGTTGGGATAAACATTCAAGTCTGCACTGAATCAAGAAAAAAGAGCCGCATTAAAAGATATATAAAAAGACAAGAGATTTCTGATGGTTCTTACTCTTGAGTACTTCAAAGTGAGTATTCTGTTATTTGGTATTGTGAAAGAAAATGTCACTGCCCATAATTAGAATTCTACTATTGGAGACTACCTGTGTAACTGCAACATAATATCTTTCTCTAATGATGACAATATTTCTTGCTCGCTTCGCACACTGACGCTTCTAAATACCACTTATCTGGTTGAAAAGACAATATGCTATTCTGCCTTAACGATGTGAGCTCACATCATTGCATTCCTGATGAGTAAACAGATAAGAGAGTTGCCGTGAGTGGTGAGTAATCACTCATAATAAGCCAGTGATTCATTCATCCTTCGCTCAGCGTTTCCAGAAACAAATAAATTTTGCAGCGCATATCATCGTGCTGTCAATGTTATTTCGGCTAGCACTGATAAAACAGTAGAAAGTTAGTCATTGATAAACGTGAGTGCACTTCCTTGATGGACTATATAAAATCAATTCTGACGACACGACCCGCAGAATCAGTGAGTGGCTTACTTGCCGAGTTGCAGATTCAACCGAAAGGGCTTCGGTTCTGTTTTCGGTATGTAAAAAAAAAGCGTTTGATCATTCAGTGTAGTGTTTCCGCATGCAAATTTTTGAACACTGCCTTTTTTTACCGCAACTATCTTTTTGACAAAAATTGTCAAACTTGATTCATCACGTGCCCATTTGTGATAAACTCTTGGAAACAATTCTGAGAACAGAAGGAACCATTTTGGTGTCACCACCACTTGTATGGACGTTGAATTTTTTTCACTCTCAGGGCAATATGGCAACAGAAGAGAAACCGATTCCTGTTCGTTATTGGCCGAAAGATGAAGCCGTCAGTCTAGATGGAAAGTGGCCCAATTGCTCGCATTCAGGAAAAGAACACCAGCTGCAGCAGCAGCAAAATGACTTGACACAATGCTCCCCGATGACAATCTTGAAGATAACTCTACCGATCTTCGCGTTGATGTTGTTCGCTGTTCCTGTTATCACTGTCTTCGTTTTTAGGCACATAGACAGGGTGAGTGTGTTTTCTTTATGCTGAAATTTCGTTTTGTCCTTTTGCGGTATATCTGGTCAGGACTTGAATCTTTAGGGCTATTCTTATATCACTTCAACATTAGCGTGATTCTGGTTGAAATTTCGGTATTTTCCACACTGATAAAAAAAAATCCTCGCTCTTCTTAATAAGGTTACCTCGGACACAGTTTGAGTGGTTGTAGCGGAGGAAGCATCGTCCCAGCTAAAATGGACAGTATTCGTCTGTCTCATTCAGGAGTGCTTTAAATCACTTTACCTGTCACCGTTTGGTACTGTCGTTCCTTCTTTGAAAGACAAACGTCCCTCGATGACTGCTCTAGATAACCACTAGCGATAACCGGGAAAGGAGGTGCAAGTGAGGCCTTCAGAGATAACGTTGACTCTGATAACATTGTTCGTGTAGAAATTTTAACGCGATAGCGTCATTGAGCTCAGTTCGTATACACTCCGGTTTCGGCATCATTAGTAGTGAATGAAAAATGATCCTCTTGTAGAATACCGAAAAATAGACAAAGGTTAAAATCACTATTATAAAAAATTGTCGGGCCTAGGTCAAGATCGAACACAGTGCTTCTGCGTTGCAAGCAAGTGTTCTGCCACAAATCTACAGTACTTGTTCAAATAACATTAAAAAAACTGTATATGAATGTCATGCTCAGAAAGGAGTCTCCTTAACCCAAATATATTGCGTAGCATGAGCGTGAAGCGCGTCAGGTGTCAAAACATCTGATTTGAGCAATAAGTGAGTTTTTTTAGAGACCCACCTATCACAAATCGCTCAGATATTTAAATTATCATAAACAGTGAAAACATCAACAAAGAAAACAGCTGCTATGGTTCACCTCGTGACCTAAACATGGATAGAGGGCTATTCGCTGATTCGCAAGAGAAACATTTATGCCATTGTGGGCACTCAACAACTGCGCTTGAGGTAGACATTCAATAATACTGCAAAATTACCAATGTTACACTCAGTTCGTTCTTTCACTGCACGGTTGAGCCATGTATCGAGAACCACAGCAGGCTACCGATTCAGACGGCAATGCACACAAGGCCGAATTATGCCATTGTGATATGCTCTTGAAGAAGAAGTTGCAGCTTTTTCCAATTTTTAGGTGCTGGAAATGTGAGCACGCATGTTGTAAAGTGAGAATCATTTCTTAATGAACTGAATAAGGTTTGGCCAATTCTATCTATCTATCTATCTATCTATCTATCTATCTATCTATCTATCTATCTATCTATCTATCTATCTATCTATCTAGATAGATTTTATATATATATATATATATATATATATATATATATATATATATATATATATATATATATATATATATATATATATATATATATATATATATATATATATATATAGGCAGGCATGGTGGTTGAGTGGCCGTAGCGTTGCATATAGTCCAGTAGATCCTCCGTGAGCGGTCACAACGTGGTTTATTTCGACGTTTCGGCCTAGAGTCTGGTCTTCATCAGGATTCTGCTGATGAAGGCCAGACTCTAGGCCGAAATATATATATATATATATATATATATATATATATATATATATATATATATATATATATATATTATGGTATTGAACAAGCCAGAGAGCGAAAATATTGCGTATGTATTGTTTTTGAAATGGTTCATCCATGTATGCACGAAGTTTGCTGCGGTTCACAGGTGCCAGGGTGTTTCATATACAGAAACGTCTCCATGAAGCTTTGCTTTAAGGTGTTGATTCTTCCGGGCAGCAATGTGTCCGCGACAAATTTTTTTCGTTATAGTAGTCATTCAGCGCCTGTCCTGGTCTCAGCTGAGAATGAATGAATTGACGAAAAAGGTCTGGGATGCCGCTTGTAAAGTGTTCCTTAATGCTCGTAGGCAAGCATTGCGAAGACGTGTAGATGTCGAACGCCTCGGCGAGTAACTATCGGAGAACCCCACCTTCAAGATAATCAAAGAAGTAGCACAGCTTGTCCCGCTCCGTCCATACAGCGGCGGCATTCCTCAACTCTAGAGGACGGATCCTCTCGTCAAAAGACATCCTCACGTTCTCATGAGTAATTCAGGATGTTGATGACTATTTTTGTCATAAAAAAGGCACGGTAGATGATGTCGGAATGATGTAAACATGCGAAAGCAGCGCAATATATGGCAAGCGATTGCTAAAAGCGCGTGGGGAAACAATATGCGTGATACGACAAAAAAAAAGAAGCAATCGCGCATGGGCACTTGCACAAACAAAAGGGAGGACAGAACAAAGCCCCAGTGCATGTGTCATCGGCACATACAATAAGAAGTCATAGGTTCAATTGTGGGCAGATTATCGATCGACGTCAGCGTGTGCGCAATATCCTGTCATGATTCGGCAACAGAATGAAATTAAACAGGTGCGTAATTGATCAGCGTTAAATAGTAGCCGTAAATAAACAGCGCAGAAACCAAGGAGCTACTAAAAGCTCTGTTTAGTGCTTTAAACAAAAACCGGATTGAAGAATTGAAGGTGTTACATTATCGAATGTGTAGAAAATTGGAGGTGTTTGGATATCGGAAGGTTGAGAATACTGGCAGCATGACACTTGTGGTAGTTAAATCGGTATTTGAAGGGCGTTTTGTTTGTCCAATGTACTGTAATTTACAGAGTGAACATTCAAGCAAGTAGTTTAAGTTGTAAGGATCACATGTGAAACTATCTTGAATCTTATAAAAAAATGGGAAGCTGTGGTTTCACCAATCTGTTAGGTCGTCATATGCGCGATAACCTTGCGTCGGGGCTTCTTGCAAAGTCGACCACTGACTTTAGGGGAATCCTCGTTTTTATGAAGTTAGAGTGTCATGCAGATTACGACACCGTTTGAAGACTACCCGATTTGGCAAAGGAAATATTATATGAAGATTAGCGCTTCGCGCTAGTATGTCGAAATTCATTTGAGAATTGAAGAAACATTTGAAACCATTGATGAGTGCTTAAAACCAGATTGCTTTGTGCCTGTATGAACGATTGCTTTTGAGTGTGGAGCAATTCCTTGCGAGTGAGTGCATGGGCTCTTTTAACGGCATCCTTAACAACTCGGGTCAAAGCTTCGTGGAGTTGTTCAAAGTTTTCATTACGGTCTTAATCTTCCGAGCCAATTCTCCTAAAGCAAATTTTCCTAAATACTCGTTTTCCAACGTTCTACGTGCCAAATTTTAAAGTGAAGATAGTGGTGCCTATCGGTAGGTTTCCTGTGAAGCTTAGTAATTAGCTTATTGTGAGCTAGAAAAAGTGTGAAGTCAAGAAAGCTACCTATAAAACGAGAGTATTCGTAAGAAATTGATATATATTTGTGAACAGTTTTGAAATCAGCTATAAAATAAAGAAAGTTCCCTTTCACCTTGAGATCACACAAGAAAAATTCCATCTATAAATTGCTTATAATAAAGAGTCTTTAACGCCCGATTTATAATAAACTCGTCTTCCATAATGGAGATAAAAATACTAGAGTATTAGGTCCAATGCGAGTGCCCATAGTTGTTCCACTTACTTGGTGATAAGGAGAGACTTCAAACTACACATTGTTAAGCTGTAAAATTAATTTACATAGGGTAGCTAGTGCATGTGTTACTTCAAATGGGGTTTTCACCACACAATTCTTCGTACGCGTGAACTACTGCCTGAATGCCATCACTATGGTATACAGTGAAAACACGTCTAAGGTCACGAGCACCGAATTACCTGGTATCACGAGGCCAGCAATGTCCAAAGAAAATGGCTGGTCTTGAGATAGCACTCGAAACTTTATCGAAGACTACTCATTATTACATCAACGTAGCGTTAATGTTGCTTCTTGACAGAGCCTGTGCTCAAAACAATGGAGCGTCCTGGAGAGTTTTTCTAATGTAATAAGGGAGCAAATAAAACCTGCCAAGGACCGGAATCAGTGGAAAGGGGAAACTCGTTGCCTTATGGCCTACTTGATTTGCTTTTACAAGATAATTGATAGTATCTTGTACAACTACTTTGAACCATTCAGTGGGAGCATGTCTAGGCTATTGTAAAAATCGGATTGTTAAGCCGCCTGTGGGCGCACGTTACAGAACCCTAGGTGATCAAAATTTCCGGAGCCCTGTACTACAGCGTCTCTCATAATAATATGGTGGTTCTGGGACGTTAAACCCTACATATCATTCAAGCTGCCTGTGGGCTTCGCTAATATAATATGTCTTGTGCATAATTATAAAGGCACCTCCTTTGTCGGCTGGCTTTATCACGGTGTCACTGCGTTCAGCCAATGACGGAATAACTTCCCTTTCCTCAAATTAAATATTAGATTTAAACTACTTTTGCTTTTCGTAGGTTTTGAGGACCTCTTGTTGTACAGCCTCATTTTACATGTCTAGATAATTGTCAAGTTGGGCTGCAGGTGTCCAACGATTGTTGCTGAACACAACTGGCTGCTTGTTGCTAGTGGATGGATAGTCATGAAAATCTTCTCGTAAGCGCATGTTACGTGAAAACTTTTCTAAATGCTTAGCCGATCGAAAATCATCGTATTCGTCATTTGCAGTACAAAAGGTGAGTACCCATGACAAGATGAGCAGTTCGTCTTTATTTAAGCTTATATGTGAAAGGCAAACTACTTTGGTAGACGACGGCATGGTATTATCAGAAAACGCGTTTGTCGGGACCACCGTTATTGCCTGCTTTAGAAACAAAGAGCAGTCCAAGCCATCTCGGAGAAGTTTTCACAATTTAGGTCGTAAATCTGAGCTCCTTCACTTTATATCTACTCAATTCAGCAATTCCAGTTGACGGCGCGTTTACATATACATCGCTTAAGAAACATTACTGTATGAGACAGACGAAATATTTCCCAATTTTCGCTATGTTGATGCTTTCTCCACCTCAACTACTACCACTGTGTTTGAGGTAACATTGACAGGCTTGTGTGAATGCTTACAGCTTATGCAGTGTTTATCAAATATTTCGTGATTGAGCGATCGGGTAACGCACGGCAAACTAAATGTTGTGAAACGCCCAAATGATACCCCACTGATAATGTTCTATATAGTAAGGAATGAAGAGATGTTTGCGTTTTACCATTGAAATTCTCCTTTTATTTTCAGCTGTCCGAATACGGCCCTGAAATCACTGGTATGTTGACGTTCTATCTCTTGTAATGAAGAATATATCAAACCTTCGAAGAAATATATCAGCCTAAGACAGGTAGTGATAGGTCATTCGAACCACTAAGTGGAAGTGACTGAAAAACAAGAAATATTTGGAGTGCTAGAATTTGAGAAGGTTTTCGTAGATAAATAGCGGCAGTTGAGCCGTACCTGTTAAGTGAAAAGTATATCCCAGCCACATCTTGATGGTAGTTTGTTACTACGGTAGAGAGAAGATATTATTAAATTGAGCTTGATCCAGACGAGGATGCTGCCACCCAAGAAAATGAAAATTAAAGTTGTATCGTAAAAGAAAGGAAGAAAGGCAGGTATCTGAACCAGTCTAGATGAACTGGTTCGCTATACACTGGAAAAAGGGACGGGTGAGTTTGAACGGGAAGCAAGAAAGAGATAGAACGGGGAGAGCACGCACACACTAAGAGGCACATTTCACAGTCATAATAAGGTGAATAATCTTTACCACGCTATGCAAGTCGGACGCCCTCAAGAACTCGAGGGCTGTCTTCATCGCCTTAATGCACGACGAGCTCTCAGGATGGCATTTGCAGAATAGTTTCTGCTATCATCGCACTGCGATAGGTATAACTGCAACTATGAGTGGTTTTATCAGCTCATTGTAGCTATTATTTGTGTATACGGTCACAGCGGATATGCTGTAACGACTGCTTGCTACCACAGGCATGAGGAAAAAAAAATGCTTCTCAGTCATTTCGATTTAAAAAAAGAATATCACTTTGAACTCTGTTTTGCACATTTTTCGGGGACATATTAAGGCCTTGTTTGCCGAGGTAACAAGCTGTCACCGTTGGAGTTTTTTGAAGCCTCGCTCGTATCTTCGGGCATGCGACGCCAGATGCCAAGACAGATAGGCTGCATGTGTATATGGATATCACGATTGTGCATAGCTATTATATGATAAGTTTAAGGAGAGAAATAGTGAATATGGTGAGGCTTAGAAGAACGCCTTAACACCTATAGCTTACAAATAGGACAGTAAAACAGTGTTACTTAGAAAAACTGGATAAATCACAAGAAAACAGGTATTGACAATCCCGATTACAGTTGTTCTTTGGACGAGAATAATCCGCGTCTACATCCCAAATTCTCGCTCGGGGAAAATCACACAGCTTTAAAGCTAAGTATTATGTGAAGTAACAATGAATATATTAAACAATGAACGAGTAAATGATAGTGATGTTGCTTCCTTGTAACAAGGCTTCACTCGATATATTTTGTCTACTGACTGAAAAATGAGCAAATCCTTGAGGTAGACACAAAATTTCGGTTGAACAGGGTTCAATGTCGTGAAGTTGCGCTTGTGAAAAATGTTTCTGAATCCATTAGCAGGGCTTCCAAAACCTCTACAACAATCACAGAGCTAGCGCCAACACCTCGCTCCCGGCTCTTTTAGCTTTGGTTCCCAATGTAGCATACCGGGATTCCTCTTCATAATTGAAATAACGCAACATTAACTGAAATTCGACTTTCATAATGTGACAGCATGTAGGAGTTCCATGTGCTGAGAGTTGCAACCTGACAAAATCTTTAGAGAATACTTGGTGGCAGGTTCAGGGGAACGCCTCTTATACTCTCTCGATTTTATGTGTGTTAAGAATAAGGAATATAATATTTAGGAAAATAGGCAGATACCTGCATTAATGTTTCTCGTGCTTCCTTGCAGAGCTTTCTGATGTGACCAATCTCAGAGTGACAGATGTTGGGCAGAATCACTTTACCATGTCATGGACACCACCATTGTCTCATTTCGACTACTACTTGATTAAGAGCTACGATCTTGGTAACGTTGGCGATATGTCTAAGCCCCTCCGTGTGGGTTCATGCTCCTATGGTACGGTCATTCACCGAGACCAATCAGAAATCAGCTGCGACAACCTGAAAGCATGTGCCAACATAAGCATAACAGTGCACACTAAAATTAGGAGAGGCACTCATGACGCCACGTCAACGGGAACAAAACTCGAAGGCGTACTGATACCTGGAAGAGGTAAAGTAAATTTCCTTGTTTTCTGAAAATACCGACAGCGAAATACCTTGCAGCGTGTTTCGCAGGTCTAGTTAAAACATTTAAATGTTCGTGCTGTCATGAAAACGCCAGTGGTTTTTGTTAGCGTATTCCCCAAAATTAGAGCCCATATTACCATTTAAACATGTACTTGAGGGTTACCAAAGTTTTGTATAGGACAACCGAGAGGAATTCAAACAGTGTTGGCTCTGCTACAAAACTCGCCAATGTGAGAAGAAAATATGTGCTTGTTTAGTATACTAACAAAAAATTTTTTGCATGAACTGATGTCATTTGCCTATATACTTGATAATGTTTCCCTGCTATTCTCTCCTTTATTATGCAAACCAAACTCGAACACCCGACTTAGTTATTGTTTTGAGTTAGATGAACTTAGAGTGATAAATGTAGCTCTTACTTGGTATTCGGACGTTTACATGGGCGTAGTTGTTGCTTACCTCGGCTCAAGTCTAAGCGCCAAATTTCTCGAATTGCGCAGTTTTCTAAAGATTAAACCGGTGTTATTGTAGCGCATTTTTTATAAAACTTTGCTGGACCCAAAATTGCTTTTCCCAACAGTGACGACTTGGTGTGCTGCCATGATGACATATTTGATTTGAAGGGCATGCACAGAGCACATCCTGGGGAATCCTTCACTTATGTAAGCAAGACGTACGAGGAACCATGCATAGCAGCTTATGCAAGAATATGTAAACATAAAATAAGTCTTATCACGAGAGCCTAATAACGTGCACGAAAGTCATTAAGGAATAAGTATTGGTTCAGCCCATTTGGCAGGCATTCCGAAATATTGTCAGGAGAATCCGCCAGTCAATGAATGAAAAAAATATATACACCACTGCATAATTCAACTTTATTATAATAGATGCGATGAAACAAGGAGGATAATTCAAGAACTACTTAACATTTTGACAATCAGGCAGCGTGCTCCTTAACAGAAAATAAGAAGAGCAACATTCGCAAATCAGATGCCAGCAGACCGGGTCAAGGAGCAAGCTGGGTAGTGGTACTGTGGTTTACATAAAGCCGAAAAATGGAGCTGAGCTGGACCCGTAATGTGTGAAACAGACTACTGGTCGTCAGTAAAAGCAACACAATAGTTTCCAAGGCATGATAAACACAGTTGAGGAAGGCAGAGACTTTAAAAGGGGTTATATGTAGAAGTTCGCAGGGATAAAATGGAATCAGTGAGTGCAACAGAGGGAAAACTTGAGGTAACTGTAAGTGGCCATCATACCGCGACAGGCATCATCAGGCTGAGAAATATAGTCATAATGACCATTACGACTAACATCCATAGGCCGCCGGTGCCTTGGTTGAAGTACTCCAACACCGGAGTTCCCAGAGCGAGCTTCGAAAAAAGCAGTGGAAAGGGGGTCAAGCAGCTTGTGGCGCTGCGATCCACTGCCTGCTAGGTGTCGTCTTCTAAGAGCTGCGCACCGCTCGATGAAAGGGCAGCCATGGTAAACTCGAGGACAACTTTTCTTGGCAGTGAAGTGAAGACTACAGAGCCAAAGTGCATGTATCCTCCACAACTGCGTCCCCTTTTTTGCATGAGATATAAGTAAAATTTCTTTGTTTTTTTTTCGTACGTAGCGCACGTGGACACCACACTTTACACACCAGCAAGATAACCGCATTTTTTAGCTTTGTCGTTGACTCTGACTTTTCAAACGCTGCATGAATATCGCCTTTTTTTTCTGTACTTGAAACGCGGAGCAGCGCAAACTTCGAAATGCAACGCTTATTGCGCGAAGCCATCCATTTCTATTAGCTGTACGAGACGTGTGCCGAACTGGACTGCTTTCCTTAGGAGTACCTGGACCAAAGCTCTGCCCCCACAGCTTTTCCTGCATTGTCCACGAAAGCTGTCGGCGAGTTTAGAATCTCTGCTTTGAACTGACAAGTTTTAGGGTAAAACTGTAGATGGTGGGTCCATACCCACAATCTACAGTTTGTTCAAGCTTGTGCAAGTTTGTTCAAGCTTACGATTGCTCAAGCTGTATTCGCTTTCCTTCATTGTAGTTTTTTAAACTAGCTTCAGTTGCGAAGAATTGCTTACATAACGTAACGTGATACGCGAAGTGATATGAAAGCGTTGCGAAATCGATTGTCCTTCAATACATTGCTACCGCAAGAAACTAAAAATGGGAAAATAATGCACTCAGCCGCGAAAGCTTGAAGAAGCGAAACGAGATGATTATGAAGGCTGATTAGGTTTCCTCCAGGCAGTTTAGAGATTTCAGCTAAGTGAAGCAAGCTCTACGCCATTTCTAGGTTGTTACTACGCTTTAGCTAGAGGATGACATGTTGCTACTGCGTTCAATGTTAGCACACAGAGCTGCCTCGAGTTAAACCTCATAAAGTCACAGGCACGACAAGGTTGTTTGAACTTTAATACACATAAACTTTTCTTCCTGAAGCCAAGTGTTCTCTCATCTCGTAGACCTACGAGCACGACCTTGTTGAAACAGGTCTTCTCTCAGTCACCATTGCCTTTCCCGTTTCATAGTGTCCTATCATTGTAGATACTCGGGTTTTCCGGCTCGCGTCGTCGCTTCGCAGCGATTTGTTGGGCTAACTGTCGTTTTCCTTATTTTGGTGCACTGAGGCTTAGTAATGGGATTTACCCAGTTTATGTGGCACATACCCATGCATGATGATGATAGCTTTAGCTTTCTCGTAAGCAAGACGGCTTGAAAAACCCGTTATGACGCAGATAGTGTTCAGAAAAGGAAATTATTAGGTAAACAGCTCCACTCTGAAAACGTAAAGTATACGGTCCGGCGTTTCACTGTATTCGAGACGAGAAACGAGACACGTTTGCGCCGCTTCTTGCAGCAACACCTAACAGATGCGCAATTCGCGAAACAAAAGAAAACGAATAAAGCTGTAACAGGTGAACTAGAAACAAAATCTAAAAACGATTCGATCCCGGCCCTTTAAGGTGGTGAGCGGGCATTCCGCAAATGAACCTCTTTGTCAGAGCCACACGCAGATATGAAACAGCGACACATTGCAAGCTGGCGATCATAGCGCCACAAGCAGTGTCACTCTGTTTTGGCTTCACTTTCACTACACAGGGGCTTCTGCCGTTTTAAGCACCTTCTTCACATCCAGATTTATGATGGTGTCGAGGAAAGCTACTCTGTAAAACGAATTGGCCCCAATTCTTCAATGTTCGCAGAGATACCTCCATAAATTTATAAACCCACTGGCTGTTCCGATGCGTTCACACGCATTTGAGTGCCATATAACAGCAACCAGTCATTTTTCAGGGCTCACAGCATCAGCGAAGAGTGGGTGCAAAGAAAACTAAATTTGTACCAGGCAAAAAAAAAAGCTGCACTAAGACGGAAGGAGTGCAGATGCGTTGTTTAGGTTAATTTTGAGACCAATGGAAGGGTTACCCGATGTGGTGAGCTCTCTGGACAGCGTAATCATTTTTGTTAGGATACGCCAACTCTCCCAACAAAAGGATATTCTGCATCACGCGTACATTTTCAAGGTGCCCACTACGTCGTGAATCATGACATTGTAATGTAGGAGACTACCCATTACACTACTATGTCCGAGAAGACCACACGCTGGATATCGGTAAGTCAATATATGCGCTTTAGTATTGCTGCTGCTGGTAGCAATGAAGTATCATAATTCAGCTCTCTAACGTGCGACAACCCTGAAACCATGAACTCGTTGTACAATTTACAATCCAGTACACCTGGTGCTTTTATTTTCAGCCAGGTTTATTTGGTATGTAAGATATCTCTGTAGAAGAATAAAAATTATACATAACGTGACACAATAGTAATTGCGCAACTAGTGGGTCGTTTGTGTCCCCCTACGTATTACAAACAGCTCCGCCTTAATTATTCATTGTCTTCAGCCAAACCATTAATAGTCTTACATAGTGCCCCTTGGATATGGAAGGTCAACGTGCTTCTCTTGCTAATAGCAAATGATATGGTTGGACATTCGTATTTTGCAGGAGATATGACGATTCATGGCGCAATGCGTGCCTTTCAAGTGTATTTTAATTATTTGCCCTAAACGATTTTGATAATCCGCTCTTCCTGCCTTGGTAATCCGCTTGGTAATCCGCCCTTCCTGCTTTTGTTGTGACTATGCTGTGTGTTCATGCACAACAAAAGTTTTATGTTTTTTTTCACCATCTGGGAAGAAATGAGTTTCGAAAATTGTTTTGGTATGATGTTCAGAACATGGCACGTTGCAACTTGCACTACTAACCGAAAATTTGCAATGTCATCAGCTGTGGCCGAACTTCATGAGTTACGGTTCTGTGTCAACAATCCACTTGTACTTTCAGAACCCGATTCACCGAAAAACTTGAAAATCATTCATGCGTCAGCTAAAGTCACTAGGATTCAGTGGGAACCTCCGTCAAAGGCCTCTGGAAAAATCGGACACATCGTTTCGGTTTGTCGCACGTTCACGTCATGCGACGAACCTGAAAGTGTAGATAACTGCACCGAGAGAGAAACGTCTGAGCCATGGTTCGATCTACAAAGCTCTGGGAATAGAAAACTATGTGTTCTGGTGAGGTCGAAGGCAGAATGTGGGGCCCATGTCTTCAGAAGTCATCCAGTGGCTGCAGAAGTTACTCCATCTTCCTATGGTATGTCCTGCATTCTATTTGACAGTCAAACACAGTTATTCGTTCTATATGTGTGATTACAATCGATATGACATAATATTTGTGCGGGTTTAGCCTTAGAATAATTTGCAGTAGCAGGCAATGAGTTATTTAACTAAATAAATATTGGTGGCAACCATAATCCGACACTTGACTATACCATGTAGTGTGACTCGCATGTACCCGTTCTTGTGTTGTGGTGTATTCCACCCCATTTGTTCACTGTGCTGCTGGTGTGACTAGGCGAGGACGCTTAAAAGCAACGCGGCACTGAGGTCAGCTCCAGGTGCAGCAACTATCGCAGCAGGTGACAATCTTTCGATAAACCTTGGCAATAAGTACCCATTGACTGCTTAGAGAATTGAATGTCGTGTACTTGAAGTGAAGCTGAGATCCCGTATGTTATGCGTTTAATACAACCTTTAACTTCAAGAACCACCAATGTTTGGTTTTGAAACAACTTTTATGAAGCTTTCTGAAACAAAAAGTAAAGTCTTAGAGAAATAACCCTTGAATCTAAACATAACTGTCCATATGAGCCCTAACCTTTCGTGTTTAGTAGCAATTTCAATACGCAAGAATAGACAAATGAACGCGAAGAGTAGTTGCCATCACAGACATTACAGAGTTTTACTGCATTAAAGAGCGCCTGATAGGTTCGTTATTAGATGAATGAGTGCGTCGACAGGTACAGATCGTATATATTTCATGAAAACCAACATATAATGAAGAAAACAAGGGTATTTGTAACATTAGTTGCACTATTTTGTTCATATTAAAGTAAATTCAATATAGATGTGAAGAAACGAGAAAGCTCGATGAAGTCTACTTACAGCCGGCAGGGACCGAAATTGCGATCTTCGAATAAAGCGCCCGATTCGTTAACCGATTCAGCCGTCGGGATTTTCGTCCTCCATCTAAATTACACGGTATTTTTATGCACATAAATGATGAAGCCTTTCAGTTTCGTTATATAAAAGGAAAAAAATGTCTCCTGAAATTGCGTTCCTTCGTTAGTATGTATGTATTGTTTTTTTTGTTGCGAAAGTAGAAGAGAATTTCACGTGCAATACTCTAATATAATTAGCTATACATAAATCTGCCATCAGGTGGCCAACCATAGCCCTCACATTCCCTGTGTTCTGTACGGGTTACCACTTGTTCACACTCCTATTAAAAAAAAGAATAAATTTGGTTCATATATGCATAATATGATGCACTTATGTGCATATTTGCCTGAGCTGTATTCATCTTCAATATATATAGTAGTGCACAAAAACACAGGCACTTATCCAAATAAATTTGACTAAGAACTATTCGAGTATGTATCTCACTGAAAAAAGAGCACACTTGCATTGGCTTGAAATAAATGTACTATGTTGCAGTGCTCCCTGATGCGGATAATCTTACTCTGGTTGATATTGGGCCTGATTACTTCACCGTGTCCTGGATGCGTCCCATGGCCCAGTTTGACTATTACTGGTTGGAAGTTTACCAAATGGATGACGGAAGCGGTACTCTTACACCTCAACGCGTGGGATTGTGCGCCAATGGAACTATCGTTCACCGAGACCAAACTCAATTTACCTGCGACATGTTTAAACCATGCAGCAATGTGACCATCACACTGCACACGCAAGCAAAGGGCACTTCTGAACTCAGGTCTCCTGGAGCGACGCTACAAGGAATATTCATGCCTGGGAAAGGTATAGTGAGTTTTCTTCTAGCAGCAAGACCATAAGATGTAGAACATGACATGCATGACATATATGTCATGATTTTCTCCTGATGGCTAGACAGGTATGCTCATCGTAGAGTCTTGTTATACCATAGAAATTTTGGTATCGACAGCATTATCGAGACGGCCAGGAGTGCTAAATGCTGTAAGCCGCTAGACAGACAGACAGACAGACAGACAGACAGACAGACAGACAGACAGACAGACAGACAGACAGACAGACAGACAGACAGACAGACAGACAGACAGACAGACAGACAGACAGACAGACAGACAGACAGACAGACAGACAGACAGACAGACAGACAGACAGACAGACAGACAGACAGATACGCTCAAGGTCACCGAGGCTCACTGAGAAATGCTTCGCATGTAAAACACATAGGACGCATCTTGCCACATTCGCATGCCCCACCATTTTTGTATGTCTAGAAACTCTCAATCAGCTGTGGCTTACGCCCGCATACCACGGCTTGTGGTTGGCGGGTATGTGGCGCACGTGTCTAGAGGAAGGCGTTTGACGATATGCGTGGTGCGACTTTCACGTTATTGATGTAGTAACCAGCTAAACCTATTCGTCACACACTAGTGCCCTATCGTATTATTTAGAATATCTACACTAACTTGAGGAGGCACGAGAACGCATAGACGTAATCTGCTAGATAGATACGCACGCAGAAGTTCTCAATGTGCCTGCAGAATGCTCAGAATGGCTTCAGACTTAAATCTCACGAAACGCTAATCCTACTAAGACTGTGTCTGCAGGGAAGATAACATAAACTGAAAACAATTACCTTGGAAGTAACGCTTTTCATACTTTTGTATTCGTAAATGCCTTAGAAATTTCAACAAAATAATTTCTTTGCTGTTAGGTTTGTGGTTAAAAAGAAACTACACATGAAAAGTGACTGCTAAACACTATGTGGTAATGGACAACTGGAGAGTCGTTTTATTTTTGGCGTGACGCAGGTATACCCGAAGTAGTGAAGCTCAAGCAGACAGCCATTACCGAACATTCTGTTACCATTTCCTGGGAACGACCGAAAGGGTGCTTCGATGACTACGTGGTCACGGCTAGCGCAGACAACACGGAACCCGGTAGCCGAGAGACCAGCGCTGGCACATGTGGCAGTGGAACCATCGTTCCCGCGAACGAGACCAGTGTGACATGCGACGGCATCGAGGCGTCAGGTGTGAGCATCATGGTGCAAACGCGCAGATTGAAGTCGGGCGGTCTTATTTCGCAGGGTGTTACACTTCAAGGAATCGCCATGTCCAAACGAGGTACTTAATTCTGCATTTGCCTTTA
>NW_023613295.1:40000-53171 GCF_013339725.1 Rhipicephalus microplus
GCCGGTCGGTGCTTGCCTTCGACGCCGCCATTTGCAAAAACGAAGTCTCGCGCTGTCGCGAACTTGTTCGAGAGCGGCGCGATCACCTCATACGTACGCACGCACGCATCTCATGCGTGCGTACGTAGCGGCTGCGTACGTAACGCGTACGCAACGCGATACGTGCGCGTTGCGGTCTGCGCATGTGCACTACGCAGAACGTGGCGCCCTTACGTACGCAACGCCGCCACGTACGTACGCAGTACTAAAACTCTCTAAAAATTACGGCAGCACAATACCGTGTTTCTGCGTAAAAGCCCCTGTTGGCGCATTTTGGTGTTAGTCTGTCTGGTGAACGACAAGTGATTACTTTCGAAGTTATATTCTGTCTTGCGTGTACCTAAGGCCACATTCGTCATTGCTAGTTCCACAGTAAATTAGGAAGATGGGGGAGGTATTCCAAAAGCAGCCGTCTGGTATCACCAGAAGAGCAAAAAAAAAAAAGGGGGGGGGGGGTGCTTTCATGTACCTAGATAGTCGCTTCGCACATGTGCGTCTAAGAAAAACTTTAATGAAATTTCCAAATTCTTAAAGATGTATCTTCAATCTTAAAACAGGTGTGACTGCGCAAACTGAATAGTGAAAAAAAAACTGGCTGTCACACTCATTGTGAATATCCGTGCGTAATAAGGAACCAGATTGTTTTTGACCCGCGATCACTTGTAGGCCCTTTTTAGTATTCACTAAAAAAAATGAGGACGCAAGAAACGAGGGCGAAATATGCACGCAAAGTGTAAACTGGCAGTAATATCTAAGGTATAGTTTGCCAAAACCACAATATGCTTATGAGAGATGCCATAGTGAAGGGCTCCGGAGAGTTCGACCACCTGAGTGTATTTACCATGCACGGAATTGTGACTACACCAGTGATCGTGAACGAACAACTGCTACAGTAATTTAGTTTTACTGTTTCAGCAGCGCTTCTTTCAGAACGTGACCGCTGTTGTGAGCAAGGCGACATTCGTGTTTTTCGCAACTTGAACGCCTGCATGAAACATACAAGTCACCTCAATCAAGCGACAAGTGCGCACGCATCGTAAGAGCAGAGTGATGGCGTTTAAACAACATCCTCACACAATTTCGCTAGTCGTAACTAAATCACATTTAAGCCACCGAACGACGAGAAACGCCGGCAGTAAACTGTGTGTATATGCCGCCATGAGCACAGCACACACCTATGATTTGTGGCCGAGTCGTTTCGTATCGTGCGCTGTTGAGAGAGAAGTGGTTGGTTGGTACATTCGTGTCAAACGTAGCGTTCTGGAAATGGGTTCGCAACAAGCATACATCAATGAATTGCAAGCTAACGGTGACTTTGCTGGCACTGGAGAAAGAATATTTTCACCTCGAAACTCTTCTAGCCGTGATTGTATCACCGCAAATTTACTCTATTCTCAAGTAGCTTTCAGAGCTCTATGAAATAGTTCACAAAGACATGAACCGTGGTGTTACGGCCGTTGTAACACCGCACGCTAGATTATGTGGTGAAGAAGACTATTGGCTTACTCGTGTGGTGACTGCACTAAATAAGCTTTATTCAGCAAAAGAAGGTTAGGCTGGTAAAAATTTAGGTAAAAGAAGGTGACAAAGTCAGGTAAAAACACCATGAAGGCAGTCGTGTGATGACGTGAATTGACGTCATCGTGTGACTTAGCAAGTTTTGCCGATCTATGACGTTAGGATTACATGACATGGTGATCTCGTCAAAATTGGCAATTTGGCATCATCCTTCTTGACGGCGCTCGCACCAACTGTTCATTTTTTGGGTGACACGTTTGATGCTCTCGTCTTCAAAAAATTTGCTCTCTGCTTATTGCATGTCAGGTATGTAGCTAAAGTTGCGTGTTACGAATAGGCGCCTCTAGAGAATTCGCAGCAGGTGTCTAGATAATGAAAACGTAGATTACAAATATGCACGTGGACCTGCATAGGGACCAACTAAATAAATTTTCTTCGAACACACTGCGCAGATCTTCCTGAAGTGACTCAGCTGAAATTGACCGATATGGACAAAGATTCCATTACTGTTTCCTGGCAAAGACCAGAGGGCTGCTTTGACGGCTACATTGTGGAAGTCGCTGAAGAAAACAGCGGAAGCAGTGGTGGTGGAGGCCTCAGTGCGGGCTCCTGTGCAGGTGGTATCACTGTTGACGCGCATCGCACTAGCGTCACGTGCAGGAAAATAGAAGCATGCAGCGTGAAAATCACCGTACGTACCGAGAGAAAAGGACAACTGAAGCTTACTTCATCTGGTGTCTCTCTGCACGACATCGTCATGTACGAAAAAGGTATTTCCACACGTCTTTACGTTCGCTTCCTAGCGATGCCGAGCTGTTGGATTTTATATTTAAGTAGTAACCAGCTAGTGAGCAAAGAAGTTGGAGGAAAGCTGTACCGCTGTTCAGTTTCATGTTTTCGGCCTTCACTATCTGATGTTTATGTTTTTTTAATTAATGTGTTTGGTGTGTTTTAACTCATACATATGTCTTTACTGATACAACCAATACAAAGGTTCGCATCTTTAAGTGCAGCATAGCGGCGTTGTCACTTAGCATACGCAAACAGTTCATACCAAAAACAAAGCGAGATATCAAAACTTATGGCACTATAAATGTATGTGCTACTTTTGCATATTAGTATTTTTTGAATTATCTTTGCATTCAGAATATTTCATTCGGTAACTTTGTTTAGGTATGAATCCGTATTCATACTTTTATTTATAGCTCCTCTTGACATTATAGTCGATCTGCATGCTGAAACTCCTTTATAAAGATAAAGCTCATTCATTCCATGTGCGTCTGAGCAGCCATTACCCCTTACTCATCGTAAGAATACAAAACTGCGGGTACAAACCTCAATAACGCACCGGCGCCTCGGCCCTTTTCCTGAAAATGTAGTATTGACAGTGTAATATACGTGCATCCACGTACATTTTGTGTTCCTCAGTTTTCAAACTTTTTTGGTCATTTACACTTGCTTGTGTATGTCTGCGATAGAGACTTCAAACTCATGTATTGTGTTTTGAAAATACTTCATTTTTTGTTTATAAATTTTGATGTACACGTGAAAGTTGCTTATTGCCCATTTCTCTGAAACGTAATGTATTGATGTTTTTTTTTTTTTTTGCTGTGGGGATGTAAAAGCTCAGTACGAACTGCGGAGGAAGAGGGGTCATTTTGACGCTCTTTGCCTTTATACCTTTCTCCTGCAGTGACGATAGTTATAGCGCGAGAATAGAACGATGACAAAGGGAAAAAAAGGAGACGTAAGCTGGAGCCTAAAAGCTGGAGTAACGTGAAGTAAGCTGGAGCGGTCCCTTTGTCGTCGCTCTGTTCTCGCAGTATACCTATCGTCATTTCAGACCAACTAGCCCAAACTGCCACACCCTGCAGTGAGCTCTGTGACGTACTTACTGTAAATAAAGCGCTATTACTATATTGTTAGCACAATATTCACAGCGTAAGCACAATATTCACAATATCACTACTGCAACAGAAGCCTGCTGATACATTATCTCTATATATACATTTCCTATTGTAACATAACTATCACACTGACATAAGTTCCATCAGATACCGAGTATAAGTACCTAGTATTGCTGGTATTATGAAATATTGGTGAAGAATGCTTGTATATGAAGCCACTGAAGAAGTCAGCAGCTGTTGCGCAGGCCCCGAGTAATTCATAAGTGTGATTCAATAAACATGGGTGTAAAGCACAAAACGTGATCATTTCAGATATACTTACTGCATCTTTACAGACAGTTGCGGAGCCCTGATAGAGATCCGGTGAGAATACAGGACAGCGGGGATCATAGTTAGTGGAGATCGGGACGAATCCTCTAAACTAGTAGGTCGCGCATAATTACTTAGACAAATCTGGGCAAATAGAACGACAAGGTAGAAAAAAAGCAGACGAGGACAAGTTGAAATCTTGTAGTCGCTTGCAGGTTGTAATCTGTTCAGGCTCTTTCCGAACATCGCAAAGGTTCCAAATGATAGCCGTGGGTTGAGACGTCATCCTAGCAACCCTTCAAAATCGCACTCGGAAAAATGCGACCAATGGCATGTCAGTGAGGTGGTGTCTTGCACTCGAAAGAAATCCCCACAGGAAGACCACAGAGCCGTCTCAAATGTACAGTGTGCAGGTTTTCTTTTGTAGTAGTAGTAGTAGTAATTTATTTTATTTCTTGAAAGGCAAGAAAAAGGATACAGAAGCAAAAGGCGTTTCATACGCCTGACAAAGGCCTCTGCACCTGTAGTTCGTCACAGATGCACTTTTTTTTTTTTTTTTGCAGATACAAACAAGCAGCAAAAACTAACATGTCATGTACCACATGAGCGCTAACAAAAGAAATACAGGAATAAAAAAAAACAAGCAACATAATACACTTAGCATAATACAGATGCAGGAACATAAAATGGATGCATCGTATACCATAATGAACTACTTACTTTCTTAACATTAACATTCTACCTACTCTTTTACACTATAGATTAGTGATGATAAGTTATTTCTTTTTTGATCAAAATTTCTTTAACTTGTTTTTAAATGTCCCTAGACTGACGTCAAACTGCAAGCCATTTTGGAATTCATTTACTATTCGCGTTGATTGGTAATGCAGTGTTTGCTTTCCGTAATTTGTCCTGGTTCTCGGTAAACGCTGTAAGTTTCTTCTTGCAGGATAACGTTGGTCATTTTCTTTTTGTTTATACCACTTATTTTTGTGTACCTCTTGAAGCAGTTTAAAATAATATATTTGGTTTGCCTTAAGATTTCATGTTTATCAAAGAGCACTGAAGTGCGCAAACGGTCTATTCTACCCTGGTAATTTTCATAACAGCGAAGTATTTTCTTTTGTAGCATTATAAGTTTGTTATAATTTTTCGCTGTTGTGGTACCCCATACTAGTACGCCGTAACAAAGTCTCGAATAGAATAGGGCATTGTACAAATTTTTCTTCAGCCACTGAGGAATGAGGGAACCAATTCTGTACAGGCATCCTACCGTTCCCGCAAGTTGCCTAACTAAATGATTAACGTGGACATTCCACGTTAAGTCTTCACTGAACCATACCCCAGAAATTTTTGATGTTTTTCTCGTTTTATGATGTTCCCGTCAAAGCTTATCTTTATGTCATATTTAACATGTTTATTTATTGGGCGAAATATAATATGTCGTCTTCTTGGCATTTAACTGTAGCTTGTTTTGTTTAAGCCAGTTTGAGAGTGACGTCATATATTCATTTACATTTTTTTCTAGTATTTCTAAGTGATCTGATGTGAAAAATACATTTGTGTCGTCTGCATACATAATAAGCTGTGGTGAGGCGGGTATACATACAATATCATTAACATAAAGCAAAAAGAGCAAAGGACCCAGTATAGAACCCTGCGGAACTCCTTGGGTCAACTGAAGCCGACTTGATGTGGCTGTCTTCATTTGTACTAGTTGGTACCGGTTATGCAAATAGTTTTGTAATAGCTTAAGGGTGACCCCACGTATGCCGTACCGTGATAGTTTCCGTAACAATATCATAATGTATTGAATCGAAGGCTTTTTTTAAGTCCAAAAATAAACCAAGCGTAAATTTCTTATTTTCCATATTTGTAATTATTTGATCTTTAATAATCGTTAACGCTTGTTCAGTAGACTTGTTTTTCTGAAAACCATACTGACATGTTGTGATGATGCCATACTTATTGAAAAAGGATAACAACCTGTCGTGAATAACGCCTTCAAAAACCTTTGATAATGTCGAGAGTACTGAAACGGTCTATAATTTGACATATTATTAATGCCACCTCCTTTGTAAATTGGGGTTACCCTTGCAACTTTTAACTGTGCCGGAAACACGCCTGTTTTCAGTACAAGATTTACTATGTAAGCAAGCGCCTCGGATATTAGCGGACATATCAACTTTAGTTCAGCTGCGGTGATTTCGTCTATACCTGGCGTCACATTGCTCTTAAGTTTTTTTATTAGGTTAGCTATCTCAGCACTGTCAGTAGGAAGCATAAAGATTGAATTCTGCATAGCTGTTGTTTCTTCGAAACACGAGTCATCTTCTCTTTCAGAAAAACCACTATACGCGCCCGCATTGACGAAATGACGATTTATAGCATTGGCTAGGTTCTCTCCACGCAGCACCACGTTTTCCTCTTGCATTTCTGTGATGTCATGTCTTGCTTTCTTTCTCCCAGTAAGGGCATCCACTGTTTCCCAGACCCTTCTTGGGTTATCACATATGTTCTGAAATTTTTTCTGATAATATTCTCGTTTAGCCTTTTTTAAGTCTGATGTAAGTGCGTTGCGGTATTTTTTGTACTCGGCAAATGCTTCGGGTTCTCGTAGGCTTAAAAATTTTTAAAAAGGCCATTTTTTATTTGAATACGTTTATAAAGCGAGCAGTCTATCCAAGGTTTCCGGCAAGTTTTTCTCTTTCGAAAAGAGACTTCTTTCCTAGGAAATGCCGTGTTGTAACAGTGACGTAATGCATTCAAAAAACCATTATAGGCCTCATCAGCATCTTTTATCTTATAATATCATTCCAATCTACTGCTTTGACGAGCTGAAAGAATAAGTTCTTACTTTCACTATTTATGTTGCGTCGGACGAAGGTTTCCTTCTGTTGCTTTTGGTGTTTCAATAACAAGGGTATGTAACAAAAAACTGGCAAATGATCGCTAAGATCACTTGACACGATACCGCTTATGATCTCCGCTGGGTTCGAATTTGTAACGCATATATCGAGTAATGTTGCACTGTCCCTGGTCACTCTGGTAGGGGAACATACATGATTTACACAACCAAACGCAGAAAGCAGTGTCTCAAAATGTACGGCGGGCGTATCGTTTGCAGCAAGATTGATATTAATGTCCCCCATGATAACATAAGAAGTGTTGTGAAGTAATGGGGAAGATAGGAGTGTGTCTATAAACTCTAAAAAACGTGTTTTGTGCCCTTGAGGCGGCCTATAAATGACAATCGCTACAAGTTTATCAACCTTTATAGCCAAACATTCAAAATCTGTTGTGATTACCGACAGTTCTAGTTTTTCATGGGTATATTTTTCTTTTAATAAATTGCGACTCCGCCTCCTTTTCTGTCCGCGCGGCAAAGATGCTCAGATCGATATCCAGGAAAACTTGGGACATTATTATCATCGGTTAACCACGTTTCAGTGAACATGAGCATATCAAAGTTTATTGCCGCGGTGTCTAGAAAAATGCTTATGTCGTCTATTTTACTTCTAATACTCCTGGCATTCACATGTAAAGCAGAAAGGAAATTTTTATTTTGTGGATAACACGATTTTAAATCAAGAACATTGTAATACTTATGAGTTTCACTGAAAACACTCATAGTGAACAACGAAAAACAACATTGGTACACGCAAGATACACTCAGCAAACTCAGCACATTTTTTCTATGTCATCTTGACAGGTCACATTAACCACAGCAGAAGATTCATCCTTACGGGCAAGCACTCTACCACCAGAAGTCCAGACAAACTTCCATTGTTTTTCCTTTTTCCTTTGGATGGCGGCTGAAAGCAGCGCCTTGTTAGCTTGAGTTAGGTGCTCATTTACAAAAATAGCAGCCCCTGGTCTAAGACCAAGCATTGAAGTGTCTAATCTCCTCTTTCTACATTTAGCCAGAAAATCATTCCTCTTTCCACGCCTGACGAACCGAGCAAGAATGTTCTGAATTGTAGGTTTTGGCGTGCGAACCCAGTGACAAATGTCAATATCTGACGTGTCAACGGTCTCACCCACGCTATCCCCAATCTTTTGAAGAATACTGAGAGCATCACTACCAGGTGGTATGCCTTTAATCTCCAGGTTATTTGAACGCTGATACTGCTCTAGCTCTCACACTTCTTCGACAGGCGCTCATTCTCTGTCTTTAGTTTCCTGTTTTCACTAAGCAGTTCCTTCATTTCCTGCCTTAATGTCCTGATATCTTCTGCGACGTCTTTAACATCATTGCATACATCAGAACAAAAAGACACTCCCTCTTTCAGTTCCTTCATTTCTACCCGGAAATCCGTTTGAAGTTCTCAAACGCCCTGAACAGGTCACGTAACTCTTTAGAATCTGAAGTATCTTTTCCAGAGCCCTTACTTCCCATTTCCAAAATGTCATGCACAACAACAGCAAAGACGCTATGTTCGGCAGCAGTGCACTCCTATGCCAGAGAAACAAATGGGACTAGCCTCACCTGCAAAAGCAGTAGATTGAGCGTCAGAGGTACGCCTTTCTTGTGCACTGCTGCCGAACTAAGCGAGCCGCAGGATTCCGCCGTCTTTTCTACTGTTCGCCGTCACTCCCTCCGTGTCAGCTGACTTGATAGGCTCATGCGCCGAAATGGCTGCGCAGAAACGCCGAAGCGATGTCCGGGGGCCAGCGTGTCTTGCTTGTTCGTTGAAGAAACGGCAGTATTTCCACGAGGCTCGGTAGGCCGACTTGGCAGGGAAATCTGCAAAAGCAGTAGATTGAGCGTCAGAGGTACGCCTTTCTTGTGCACTGCTGCCGAACTAAGCGAGCCGCAGGATTCCGCCGTCTTTTCTACTGTTCGCCGTCACTCCCTCCGTGTCAGCTGACTTGATAGGCTCATGCGCCGAAATGGCTGCGCAGAAACGCCGAAGCGATGTCCGGGGGCCAGCGTGTCTTGCTTGTTCGTTGAAGAAACGGCAGTATTTCCACGAGGCTCGGTAGGCCGACTTGGCAGGGAAATCTGCAAAAGCAGTAGATTGAGCGTCAGAGGTACGCCTTTCTTGTGCACTGCTTTTAGTTTGCACCTGTCTCAAATTACCACGAACACACTAAACTGGCGCTCAAATCAAGCCCGCTAAAACCAAAACAGAAACCTGACAGTACCTGGCATCCGGGAAAAGCGAGATTTGTCAAACCAGCCATCAAGCAGCTCGCCTTACTTCTACTGTACGAGAGGTACCAAGACTGCCCCTTCATCTACACCAACGGCTCTATCCTGCCAACAGCTCAATAGCGGTGCTTGTTATTTCGACGCATGCCACAACCATCAAATTCAGGACAGCTCATGCAACCACATCAACGTCAGCACAGCTTGCAGCGCTGTGCTGCGTTTCATTAATGACCAAAGCACGCGCAGGTGGACAATCTTCTGCGGCTGCAAGGCGGCACTGCAGTCACGTCGTCAAATCTACGCCGTGGTCCGCATGAAGAGTTGGTTTTTGAGACGGCAGAAATGCTAAATTATATGTTATAAAAACACCACGTTATAATTCAGTGGTTGCGAAATCACTGTTGAATTGTCGGTAATGACTGGGCTGATGATGCTGCCCGTTTAGCCTATACAGAAGACAGCGAGTGGTCAATACCTCTCTCTAGAACAGACACTGCTAGGAATCTCCGCATGCTTGCGCGCAAGTGATCTACGTCACTTTAGAATGAGCCTTTTTTACGCATGCAAAATTGAGATCCCTTGATCCTACGTTAAGCTTACGGCTTCCAACAAATCTTCGACGAGGTGACGCTACTGCTCTGCGCAGACTATGTTTGGGTGTCGCATTTGCCCGTGCGTACGCGTTCCGCATAGGGGTGGCCGACACCGTCACTTGTGCACACTGCGGAGACGAAGAGAAAATTCGACACATTCTGTGTGACTGCGCAGAATATACCTTAGAAATACAGTACCCTCTTAATACACTAAACAAGTTAGATGACCAGCCGCTGTCAGAAGAAAGTAACTGCGCCATTGTCATAACTCATCACAAAAGATGGCTTCGCAAGCGCTATACTGGGCTTCTTGCGAACTACTGGCCTGTCGGAGCGCCTCAGAGTGAATTGTTGTTGTGTGTGCATGTGTGTCCGTGTTTTGCTCTCCTCTATTTTTTACCTCTCTTTCTCTCTTTCAACCCCGTATTCCCCAACCCCAGTGTAGGGTAGCACCGGATACTAGCATATGGTTTACCTTCCTGCTTTCCTTTTTTCTCATTTCTCTCTCTCTCTCTCTCTCTCTCTCTCTCTAACAAAGAAGCTGCTTAACGCTATTGTGTCAAATAAGAGAAATCATTGGAATAGGAATTTTCTATGCAGTGCCGGTGAAGAAGGATGACCTTGACGTAAAACTGGTGTCTTGCGTAAATGCTTACTAAAATTACTTCAGTTCAATGTTTTGCAGAACCTTGCTATAAAATGCTTTGCTTTGAAGAGCTCATCAGGCAATGTCGTCTATGTCCATGCTATTGTTGTAGATTAGTAAGAGAAACATACAATGAGTTTGCTGTAGGAACACCATTCTTTTATTGCAGATATGCCAGAGGTGCGTCCTACATTAGAAGTGGCTAAAAACAAATTTGTACTGCGCTGGAACCGGCCAGCTGGCTGCTTCGACAAGTACAATCTCGAGGTCGCCTACCAATATTAGATCCGATGTTCAAAATGCTGCGCATTGGTTCATGTGCTGGGACAACCATTATGAGCCTGACGTTACAAACGTTACTTGCTCCAATCTTCCAGCCTGCGTAGACTTAAGTGTATTTCTACGCACACAGCGAAGTGACCGCATGGACGTGTTTCACGGGGTGAAAATTTGTCTGTGTATTCTGCTGACGGAGGTAGGTGATTTGTAGCATCCTCTCGCAAAACAGTACCGTCTTGCTTTTGAGCTGTTCCATAAAAGACAATTGTAGTGTGCGAAACGTGTGCAATTTAGGATGCTTTACTATTCCTTAAACGTTTTGCGTGTTAGAACGCAGGATAATCTCAGGCTGCACATGTATAAATGCCGGGAACGTCAGCAGCTTTACGATTTGTGGACTAACAATCATAGCGATATTTCTTCCGAACTGAGGAAAAGTATTACCAGTGAATTCATTGCTTAGTGTGCAGCTGTGTCCGTGCCCAGGCACTTTGCATAGGTTCTAATCGTTTCTTTTTAGGTGGTTTGTTAAAAATTTTCAGAAAATGCTTAGTGTGGTACCATTTAGGTGTTGTCCTAAAGTAGGGATTTGCGTTATATAATACGGTAAATCGATGCATAATACATTGTCATAGCTTTCTCCTTTATTGCTTCGAATGCGTCGAAAGTGAGACTGCGTTTAAATCGCAGCTATTTTGCGCCACTTCGCGTGCTATTACATACGCATGACTGCGAGAAACGCTCCGTACAAAAACATAACACGCTCTTATAATGCGCACGTCGAACTTAAAGAACATTTTAGTTATAGGATTTTATTGCATGTCTTCGCAGATGTTGTGGACTTTGACATACACGTTGACAAGTTGACCTCCACTACGGCAGAAATCAAAATAGACCCGCGTCGTGCGCTGAGCTGCCCACCACGTTACTGCGGTGCGTCTGTATGTCGGCCGAGCAAGGTGAACTACCTCTTTCAAAAGTTTTTTTGTGATAATATATTCGTTTTGTTTTCAATACTCGCCCTACAATTCGAGCAGCACAGCAATCTTGATTAAAACTGAGTTAGCAATCTTCAGTTCACCCGTATGAAGTTTGGCGATCGCAAATGCGCAGCATCTATATGCCGAGTGAACTAGAAATATGTCCTTCTGTTTATGTCATTCCACCGCTCAAGACGGTCGTAACCATGCAGAAATACATCGATCAAAATACGCAAATGGTATTGCGTGCCTTGTTCTGAACGAGAGCCCTCACACTACCAAGGCAAGTGTTCTCAACGCTGTGCTACACACCAATGCTAGAAAAGTGCGAATGCACATGAATCACATGACCGCGTTGCACCCGCGATGCAACGTAATTGTAACAAGAAAGCACTTTATCTTGAACTTAATGGTAAAGAAATCGAAGTATTTTACACATCAATGTGCAAGCATGAAAATGTTTGCGCATGACGAAAATTTCAACCTTTGCAGTGTTGCGCCAAGCACGCATATCGCTGAGAAGAGGATGTGCGTGCCATATGAAAATTATAGATGCTGACGTGCGCTAAAAAAATGCGCCATCTCTATGTCGCCTAACAACTTTCTGTGTAGAGAGTTCAACAAAGCGGTACCTTCTTGCATCACAAGAAGAACTCACAGGTTACTCTGCTACAAATTTTCAGACCACATCTGGGCGCACGTGAAAACAATGAACTTTTTTGTAAACTTTGGAACGCTGCTTACCCACGAAGCTCAATCAGGAAATCAACAGATATCTGGTGTTAGTCTGGGTAGCTATTCCGTGCCATATTACATATAACACAAGAAAATCTGCTGCGCGATTTTCGCGCTTTGCGTTTCCAGTACATTCGGTATTACGATAGTAAAAATAGCAAGGAAAAAAATGAGGGACGAACGAGCAAGAAGAACATTTGGAAGTGAGCGCTGAAAGTCTGCCTTCGTTCATCTTCTGTTCGTTTGTCATTTGAGCGCTACTTTTTTTTTGTAATCATGTATAAGCTACTGTGTGAAAAAATTGGGGGACCGTTAAGCTCCGTTTTTCACAGTTGAACGTGATAGCAGTATCGATCCTGTTTCTTGTGCGTAATTCAATCACTTAGTGTGTACTCTTTATTGCATGATGCTACTTGAACAAATTTAATTGTGGAATAGTACTGTGTAATTGAGAAGTTGAAAGTGTCTCAATGAAGGTTTCGCACATGGCTGCATTTTGTGTAAAAAAGGGGTAACATAGTTTCAAGAACAAGAAATATTATGTAATTACCGAGTTGCGCGAAAAAATTGAAATACAAAAGGAAGACACCTAGACGCAGCACACACTGACAACTGAAACATTGTTGGAGAAAACGACATACGTATATATGCGGTTACGAGAACACGTGCGGTGAAAGAAAAGGATTAGATGAGCAGACAGATTGTATAAATGATGCGCTTCCAGGAAAGCTACCTCAGTAGCAAGCAACATAAGTGAGAGTTACGTGACACATGAATCCCCAGCTTTGTTTATGAAATACGCCTCTCCGATTTCCCGTGCTATACCGTTTCACTGAATCTAGCTTTAACTACCATATTCCAAACAAGGGCGCGCAGCCACACTCTCTACAATATGATGATTGGTTAGAGAATGGTTGTTAATTCTTTAGAGAAGCTTTGTGATCTACAATTATATAAATAAATTCTAAATAATACTTCCCACACGACAGCGCAGTGCCGTCCACCACACG